>CAUYRT010095756.1:0-42567 GCA_963574885.1 Lepilemur ruficaudatus
TTAAGAAGAAAAACATTTTTAACAACAGAAGTCAGAAGATAAAAAAGGTTAATGACTAATAGGTAAAATACCTTTGGCAGGCATGATGAAATTTAATTTCTGATATAATTCTTCTTTAAATAAATTTTTATAAAGCAGCAAAGCAGATGATTGAACAATTAAACAATGAAAATACATAAAATGACAAAGAAACGTGGAAACATATTCAACATGATGAATAATTGTTAATCAAAGAAATGGTAATTAAAAATGAGATACAAATTTTCTCCTGATAGTTTTGTTTAAAATATAGGTAAAATATACACCTTCATATACTGCTAGTCAGCATAGATTTTTTTTTATAGGACACTTTGATAATACCTACAGGGAATCTTAGGTCTAATAATTCATAACCTTGATCTAACAATTCCAATTCTGGAACCCATATCCTTAATAAAATAATTGGACTCTTACAAAGACTTATGTAACAAGAGAATTGTCACATTGGTGATTATAGTAGAAAAAATTAAACTGTCCACATCACAAACAATAGAATACTTATCCATGACCGTTCAATTAACAACTGGGAAGTCTTGAAAATATGCAAAAATGGTAGCTTACTCTTTTCCCAGTAAAAGAGCTAATCCTATTTTTTTAGGATTCGCATTGTTTTCTAAATAAGGTCTTACACATAATCTTAATACAGCAGATCAAAGCAACATTGTGTTAGGGTAAATGTATTTAATGACACCAGTCTTTTTAAATTTGCAGAAGTGCAATAAAATCCAGCATGTTATTAATTTTCATCAGTGTTCCACATGAACCTGAGAAGTTTTTGTATTCTGAAATTGTTGAGTACAAAAGATCAAGTTTGTTAATTGTATTTCTCAAATCTTACATATTGTACTTTTTTTTTTTTTTTTTTTGCCCATTTTACCTATCAGTTTGTAAGAAGACTGTTAAAAAGTTTCCAGTAAGCTGGTCGATTTGTATATTTCTCTTCACATTCTGTCACATTTTAATTTATATATTTTGACATTTATATTATGTTCTTAAATGCATAATTATATTGTCTCCATGTATATATTCAGTACATCTTTCCGGTAAAGAGAAACTCTTACTATTACGTGGTAGTCCTCTCAATCTCTAATAATACCTAGTCTTTATAGTCTATTTCATGTGTTATTAATATAGTTAGGCCAGCTTTATTTTGTTTGTATTTGCCTTGTGTAAATATTTTATATAGTCTCCCACATAAGTTTTAATTTAAATGTGCTTCTTATAAATCCATTTAGTTAGATTAGAATTCTTTTGTTGTTGTATGACAATCTTTATCTTTTAACTGGAATGTTTAGTTCATTTTTAATTGTAATGACTGGTGTTTGGAATTATGTCTATAATATTCTTTGCCTTCTATTTACCCACCTTATTAAGTGTGTCATTTTCTCTGATTCCTTGCCTTCTTTCACATTGGTTGAGTTTGGAAGTTTTATATTTGATCTCTGTTCTTTTCATGATACTGTAGAAAATTTACATATGTGGTTAACTTATGAAAATCTTCTTTTAGCTATATCTTTACTATCCTTCAGAACAATGTAAGAACTTTCTTTCTCCTCTTCCTCTAGAATTCCACTTAGAAATAAGATATATTTTATTACTCTATCCTCCATATCTCAAACCCTATTTTATCTTTTCCATCTTTTGATTCTCTCCCGCATTGTGGATAATATCTTTATATCACTAATTGTTTCTTAAGTGTTTCTAATCAGCTGTTAAAATGACCATTTATTCAAATACTCAATTATTATGTTTCTTTCTAAAAATTATAGTTTTTTAATTTTCAAGTCTGCTTAATCATTTTCCATAATCTCTTACTTCTTAGTCATGTATTCAATCCCTTCCTTTACTTTTTAAAATGTTTTAAATATGCTTGCTTGCCGGGCGCGGTGGCTCACGCCTGTAATCCTAGCACTCTGGGAGGCCGAGGCGGGCGGATTGCTCAAGGTCAGGAGTTCAAAACCAACCTGGGCAAGAGCGAGACCCCATCTCTACTAATAATAGAAAGAAATTAATTGGCAAAACTAAATATATATAGAAAAAAATAGCCGGGCATGGTGGTGCATGCCTGTAGTCCCAGCTACTCGGGAGGCTGAGGCAGAAGAATCACTAGAGCCCAGGAGTTTGAGGTTGCTGTGAGCTAGGCTGACGCCACGGCACTCACTCTAGCCCAGGCAACAGAGTGAGACTCTGTCTCAAAAAAAAAAAAATATGCTTGCTTTATGTTAAATTTTAATGATTTAAATGTCCCAAAATTTGTTAGAATCAGCTGTTTGTATTTTCTACTAGTTCTCACATATAACGCATACTTTCTTTCTATTTCTTCTTTGCTTTCTTTTTTCCTCCCTCCCTCCCTTCCTTCCTTCCTTCCTTCCTTCCTTCCTTCCTTCCTTTGCTGCACAGTTAGGAAATGCAGTCTAACATATAATGACAAAAGTGATGGGTCAATGATTCTCCTGGTATATAGGGTATAGGGGTGGAAGGAACAGAGAGAAGTGAGGAAGAGGGTGAGATTACCAAGGGGCACAAGAAAACTTTTAGAGATAATGTATATGTTCCTTATTTTGATTGTCATGGTGGTTTCACAGGCATATACCTACATTAAAACTTACCAAATTATATACTTTATGCAGTTTATTGTGTGTTAATTATAACCCAATAAACTTTTCAAAAGTTGGATGCAGACAACCAAAATCTTGATAACTGTTAGTCCTCTGTATGGTCAATTCAATTATAATTTTAGTTTCATTTTATCACTTTTCTATATGTTGGAAAAAACATACCCTTTGACACAAGAATTTCACTTTTCAGAATCTATTCTAAGCAAGTCATTATATGAACAAAAAGATCATGTAGAAACATAAATTACAATGTTGCTGATAAGATAAGTTTATAAGTAACTTGAATGCTGCACCAAATTTAGGTAGGTAGATTGTGAAATATATATAATGGAATATGAAATAGAATCATCTGGGAAGGACTTTATGATTTAAAGCTTAGTCAACAAAATAGCACAAAACTTTTAATTGTTTATACTATGATAATAATTTCTTAAAGATTCAAAGAGAATAAAAGAAGATAAACCAGTAATGACTGCTACTTTGGGAAAGTTAAATTGTAGATCATTTTTATTTTCTTCTTTATGCTTTTCTTCATATTCCAAATTCTCTTCCATGAATATGCATCACGTTTCTCATCAATTTTTTTTAAAAATGACTAAAAAGAACTCTCCCAAATAATTTTCCTTTTATCTTTCAACGAAATGGCTTTTAAAAGATTCCTCTCATAGAGGATTTCAAGCACGTCAAGAAAATTGTTTAGAACTGCTGAGAGTCTTACGGTGAATGTGACAAGGTTATAGTCCAACTTTTGACACGTTCATCATTAACGTTTTGCTGGTCCCTAGCCTGTCTGAATGGATGGAGATGAATTCATTAGAGATGAGTAAATAAAAAAGTGATTTTCTCTCTAAATTAATATAATGACACGCTTTTATGATGAATTTTCTAAATCATTTCAGGTTATACCTTCCTCTCTGTGAGTTCAATTATCTTTGTCACAAAAAGCTTTTTTCCATAGACAACCTTTACCCATTTTTCATAGCCTAATTTAACTATAAAGCTGTTAACATCCCATTTTAAGCTGATGATAAATAGTCTTTTAACTGATTTGAAATTTTTGAAATTAAGTGGTATAATATTCATAAATATAACCTTACCAATTGTGAGAAGAAAAAAAAAAACAAAAAATATTCCTTTAACCTTGAAACTTGACAGGTGTTTGAATAAGACAGAGATGAGCCATTTCATGTATTTAATTTCCTCTAGACTCCCAACTCTCTGTGTGTCACTGTTTTGACTAGTCCTTCTTAACACTTGTCTTCTACTAAATGTGTGAAAAAACATATGTTCACTATTGTGTCTCAATAATATTTTACTCAAGAGTTACATAGTCTGAGAAAGTGTCAATGATAAAGAAAATTCACATTACCATTTCCTGGTTATTTATACATATATGTATTTCACACCTTTCTCTTTTTAGGTAATCAAAATAGTATGAAAACTTAGACTGAGGCTTAGAACAACATTATCTTTTACTCTAAACCTCTCTAGAAAAGGTCCCTAAAATTAATCACAAGTAGGCATTATATCTTATATTTTAAATAAATATCTTCCAATACCTTTCTATTTTACCATGCTATCTACTAATCAAATGCCAAGATTCTGACAAAATACAATAAACGATTTGTAAAATAAGAGAATCTAAAAAGAAAATCAATTTGCTTGGGGCTTTATTTATGCCATTGTTTTCTAGCATTTTACTAACACATTTGTGTTTGAATCATCAATGATGCATTCTCTTACACTGACCACTTTTAAAAAATGTTATTTAATGTGTCTCATTTTCCTTTTTTCCTCGTGACATTTGTTTCTACTGTGTGATTTCTGTTGTATCTAACACCGAGCAGGTGTCTTAGGAAACAATCCAATATAATTTTGTAAAAGAAGTTCTGCAGTAACCTGTATGTTAGTATCATTTATCTCTCTGTCTTGTTACCAAGATAATGTGGTTTTTTTTTAGCTTTGTTATTCTCTCTCTCTCTCTCCCTCTCCCTACCTCCCTCCCTCTCTCACTCCCTCCCTCTCTCCTTTAGCTCTACGTCTGAATATTCAATCCTAGTAAAACAGGCAAAATTTTACTTTGAGGAAATTAAAACCCCAATCAGACATTTCATTTCCTACATGCCACCTCAAGTCTAGTTTGGGAACTGTGGGAGAATAATAATACATTGTCTATTTCTTCCTGTGTGCTTTTGCACAATAGCTTTTGACTTGCATGTAGCTTGCTTCCATTTGCTACACAATTAGCCTAACATTCAGTTCAATTTTAAGGGTCCCTTTGACTGCTTTGGTGGTACATTTTGACAGCCTGTTGGCCTTGTAGATTCTAATGCATTTCACAATATTTATCTCTCAGTTGTCCCAGTATAATTTTGCTGGTGAATTTCCACTTGTTTACCAATTTTCTAGAAATGGTTCCCAATTGATCTGCATTGCACCTGTAGCTTATTTCCCTGTATTGGCAAAATTCTGAGCTGGAAGTACTATGGAGTAGAATGCTATTTCTTAGCACATTCTTGGTAGTAAGTTGGCTCTAAATGTGCTGATGCATATAGTACATTTATGCAATGATGTCTCTCTGGGAAACCCCCTTTAACTTGAGTTACAAGCCGCAAAGATAACAGCCAAGTTCTTAAAACGTTTTGGGACAAAGATCTTACACAATTCATAAAAATTAAGATGCTTTTGGCTGCAAGTTACAGAAACCCAGACTCTAGCTGATTAAAATAAGAAGGAATAAATGGTCTTACTTGACCTGAAGTTCAAAAATGGAGTGGGTTTCAAGGAATGCTGATTTAGCAATATCATCAAGAGTCCAGATGTTTTCTATTCCTCTGCTAAGTGTGGCATCATTCTATATGTAGTAGCAAGATGGATGCGGCAGTCCCAAGTATCATATCTATTAATATATACAGGGGGCAAAGATAACCTGTTTTCCTATAGATATTTCATAAGAGTAAGGAAATGTTCCCTTAGTTCCCAGAAGACTTTTTATTACACTTTAGGTCAAAATGGGGTCACATACCTAGAATCAGTCATAAGCAAGATTACTCTTAAAATAATCAGGCCCTCCCTAAAACTGGGGTGAGTTTGGTTTCTCCTGGGACATATGGATACCCAAACTTGGGAGGAAATCTGATAAAAGTTGGGGTTTGTTATAGTACAAAAAAGTGGGGAAATGAATTTTAGCTAGGCAACAATGTCTACTATCTGGTTTGTCATAGTAACTGGATTCTGAAGAAAATGCAGGGAGAAATGAGAGCCTCTGTGGCCAACTGGCTATGACAAGCATGTGTTTCTAAAACATTTGTGAAGGACATGAGAATGCCCATATTTTGGCCTGAGGCTAAAATAATTAATAGAATTCCTTAGTAAGAAGATACTATAGTTTGGTTCACTCAACACCCTTTCCATCCCTCTTTTGTTCTATAGAGATTAGAAAATAAAGTCCTTGATTCCACAGCCTCTCTTACAGCTTGGGTTGGTCATGAGCAGAGTTCTGGCCAATGAGATTTAGGAAGAATTTATCAGGCTTTCTTTCCTGGATAAATGTTAATGTGAGTCTGGAGGTACAATGACTTTCTCAATGTAAGGAAGATAAAAATCACCTATTAGGAATGATGTGGCAGGAAGTAGGCTGGGTTCTCAGTGGCATCGTTGAGCTGCCGTTTGATTCCTGGACTATATACCCCCAAACTTCTTGTCATTTGAGAAAACATAAGCCACAAGAATAGCTGAAGGCAATGCTAATGAATATAGAATGCCCAAATTAGGTATATAAATTTGCTCACATTTTATCCCACTTGACTTAGCCTTTTTAATGTTTTCCAAAAGCCAAATTAGAGAAACTCCTCAAATAGTATATATCACAAATAACTTAACTATTATGAACCCGGAAATCCAATTAATCACACTCTTGGTGCCTAAGCAGAGACAACCATGGCTGAATCTCCAAGGCATCACTTATATGGATACATGTTGCATCGACAACTAGTATCTGAATAGCCATAGGTTTCATAAATTGGCAATCAAATTTTAGATCCCCTGTCAGTCTTCTTAAAGCATTGAATGCAACTTAACTGAACAATGGACTGTGTATTATATCTTATCATGTAAACTGACTCTTAAATTGGTCTGAAAATATTAGCATACATGAATGAGGTTGTATTACAGCAATGAAATGAAAATTTATATTAAGGATATTTTGTTTAGTGACAAGATAATATTTGAATTACTAGCAGTCAAATAGAAAGCAGAGAGTCCTTTTTTATTTGATGAACAAAATGCACAGATTGCTCTAAAGATAGAACTTTTGACTACATGCAACCAGTTGACAAAAGATGTTAGCTAGAGGGAAATTTGTTCTCTGTAAATAAATACAAAGTAACTTAAAAATCCACCATTATGGGGAAAAAACTATTGTTAGTTTAGAATTACAAACTCCTCAAATGCTTTAATACCACAGCTTCATTCCATTTGCCTCTCAACTATTCCTGCTGGGGCTTCTACTGCAGTTTATTGACATGTATAAGGGTTTCCATTACCTTTGAAAAACAAAACCAGCAATCATTTTTCAAAAGACATTCACATTGTCAGTATGTAATTATAGCTAATATTAAGCATTCATTATGTTACTGTGTGCAATGCACACACAAGCAAGCTGTCTACTCATTGGGACAAACATTTCTAAAATGACCAAAAAAAAGCTATTAAAATTAAGACTTAAACGTTTCCAGTACAAATGTGGTCTTAATTCAAGTTGTGATAAAAATGTCCCCGTGAGATTGTTTACCAAAATATTTATGTTAAAGATAAAGTTCTGCCACATTTAAAAGCTGGTTTTCATCAAAATACCTCATAACTATCTAGTTGCCTAGATAAAACAGGAATACAAAGACTGTTCTAGATACGTATGAAAGGTCTTTCATATGTGCACACTCATACAGTTAAAAGGATTAATCTCAACTGCTACATGGTATAAAGATAGTTTAATCTCCTAAGTAGCGCCAACCATTCACATTGTAGTATATCATGAGAAAAAGATGAAATATTTAGGATTCAATAATATACAGAGGTATTTGTCACTAACAGATGTATGTAAATCAAAGACATTGACTCTGGAATTTTTCGTATCACTATTTTTACCAGTGGAATTCTTTCTTTAAACCAGAGCCTAGAAGGTAGTCCAGTGTAGAACATCAATAAAAACAGCTATTGCAGAGCTAGCATATTCGGCCACGAAGTACCTCTCAGAAATGTTAGAATCCTTCATAGAATCCCAAAGAGACTTGAGACCCTAGTGTTTTCTCCTATATCCTAATAATTACACCTATTTTAGCTTTCCTGTGGGGACAATTTAAGTAGCCAAGAATTGTGAAAAGAAAAATAGGAAGGGTCCTAAGCACCAACCTATACATCATGCTGGCCTTCCAATTGTCATAGAACATACGATTACTTATATAAAAAACGGGATGTTTTAGGAGTCTTTGTTATTCCCTAACTGGAAATTCTAACTCGCACTTGACTGCATTGACAGCTGTGTAAAGTTACCACTACTATCAGATTACTACATATTAGAGAATGTTTTTTTCTTCATTTATGCTTTATTTCCCATTTGGGCTTCCTTTTTCTCTTGTATCATACGTCATTGGGGATTCTCCTAATTTGTGCGTGTGTGTGTGTGTGTGTGTGTTTCCCAAACTGAAGTTTAATACCCTGTAGGTAGCCTTGTGCCGATTCTGAGAAGTCCACAGAACCGATGTTAATGTTGCTCTAAGACGTTGATGGTGAAGCCTATAAAAGCAGACTGGACTTTAGAAACAAAATGGTTGTGCTATTTTGTCCTATTGAGCTAAGTTCCTTTATGCAGAGAAACCAGCATCCATGGCAAACATAAGAAATCACACAGAAGTGACACAGCCACAGATGCTATTTTAGTAGACCAATGACAAGCTATCTGAAACCTGTTCCTTGTGTTTCAAGCCATCTTTCTGGAGTCTCCTTTTATGGCTTTATCTAACTTTTCAGATTGTACACATGCCTTCATTTTTCCAAGTTACAACTTGGGTTTCTCTAGAATACACTAAGCTTTCTGGACAAACAGGATACACTTAGACTCTGATGTATTAGGGTGTATTGGGTCAGGAAATAGGTGACAAACTCAACAGGGCCAAAGTGAGGGAGAACATAGTGTAGCTGTAGGAGGGGTCTACCGAAATTGAGCTGTGGCTTATTGTAAAGGGACACAGCCAACTGGAGGGTGTTCATCTGGGAGCTGGGAAAATAAATATCCTGACTCCATTTCTATCCCATTATTCTGCTAGTGTCTCTCATTGGCCACACACCCCCAAAATAAAGCCAAACTAGTCTCCTGGGGCAGGGAGGAGGGTAAAAAAAAGAGTTGGAAAATGGAGGAGTAAACAGAAAAAAACATCTATTACTCTTGGTAAGGCTTTTCTTATCTAAACCTTTTTATCTAGAAATGCCTAATATCAATAACAAAAGCTACTGTTTATCTAAAATTTACCATATTCCAGACAGACTCTGTACTAAGCACTCTATAGGCATTATTTTCATTTAAATTTTCTAACAACAGCTTTATAATCTAAGTACTATTATTCTTTCCATTTTACCAATGAGCAGAGTGAGCATTTGAGAGTTTGAGTAATTTTACAAATAAATATTAGAGCAAAACCTTGGGCCTGGTGTGACTGTAAAACTCAGACTTTTAACCACTTTTTATGTACTCTTCCAGTGGCATTCTCAGCCAACACATTCAGTTTTCTCTGCTGAAAGTTTAGAGTTCTTTGACTGCCTTGGATGACCCGTCCCTTTAAAATTTAAGATTGAACCAATATTGTCACTTAATTGTGACAACATGGATGAGAAGAATGCAGAACTTTTGTTCGTCTTTAGTGGAGATCATAGGACATACTGAAGTTTTGGGAGAGGGCTCAGAAAGTTCAGTAATACCTGCAGATCTAAGCATTTAGCAGTTATAATGATGAATGGCTGACCTTCCAGAAGTTGAAAAGAATCTTAATTCTTATTCATGCAGGCAAATAATAATGTGACTAACCTGGTATTGCCCCATCAGTAACCGATCATCTCTCTCTGACTTGGGTACCGTAGAGAATAGATTGTGAAGTTACATCCTTATGTAGAACACTGGTTTATTTTTCCCAGGTCACTTACAAGAAACCATTTATTCATGACAAATTTCTGTCATGACATGACCCATGTTATTAGCCTGGCATTTAGGAGTCTAGATTCAGGGTCTTTCTATTCAAATGGCTAGCACTAGATCTAGTTAGAAAATTAATTTGACTTTTTAATGTGTGGAAGTATTTTCTGCAACAACAATGATTTTCTATCTGAAAAGGGAAAGTCTTGATATCTAAAGACACTAATTTTTCCATATTAGAAGAGACATAATGCTAAAATTAAGCATTTTATTCTTAGTACTCTGGCTTTCTATTGAATTTGAGTGAAGGGTAGCATGGTTCTGGACAAAACTCCATTTTCTGGTGAGAGCAAGTTGACAAATCTGAATTATTTTGTATGCTTATTGAATATGCCACCCAGTCTCCCAGCAATGTGTGAATGCAGCATATAAATATCAGATTGAAGCTAAGTTATCTCAGTAACCCTCTAACTCCTAGCTTATAACCATTGCTATGGGAGCCAGAAAATACAGTCAAGGATTTTAATTTTTCTAATTATTCTTATATTTAGCAGCATTTAGAGTTAACAATCTGGATCTTAATTTAGTGTTCTTGTTTTCAATCAGCTTGTTTGAAAACATGTAAACAAAGCCTATGTTGTCAAGAAAATATATTCAATTATTACTGCCTCTAAAGACATCCAGTTTAAAGCATGTGTGGTAAACATTTGCAGAAAATAAATGCATTTAACAACTGTGTGAATATTGTAATATTAAAGAACTAATAGAATTGTCAATAGAGGTTTACCAGGTGTGAATCATAGAAGCACATATTATTAATATTTAAACAATATATATCTGTAATTTATGTAAAGTAGACTTTAAACATTTTAAAACTTTTTATTTATATTTAAATATGTATTAAAATTATGTAATAATATATTTTAAAAATAATATATTAAATATCATATTTAAACATATTATGTTAAAAATATAATATTTAATCATGACATCTACAAGATGCCTTAGTAGAGTCTGATCGGTAGTAACATCCCACCTTGAGAGCTGCAAAGTTTTACTCTGTCAATCCTGAGATGTTTTCTAGTAAGGTAAATGATCTAATTTATAATATGTGCTTAGATATTTCCAAAGAAAAATTATTTGCAAGGGTAGTATCTTTTATGAGTTTAATTACACTTGGATTCCAATCCAATTTGAAACCATGTCTACAAAGGCTGGCATTTAGTCAGCTAAACACTTGAATGCTTCTTTGTTCCTAAGGAGGAGAGCACAGGACTAATTTCTCTAACAAGTAATTGCAGGCGCAGGTTATGTTTGCAATCTTAAAAAAGGAAATGTCTCAGTGAAGGGGAAATTAAATGAGAGGGTTAAATGCATGACATAGAAAGGATATTTGAATCACCTATGCTTTTCCATCCTGTTTTAAAATCCATCTTTCCTATGAGGTGGGGCCAAATTACCAGCTGTGTTCCTCTTAATAGGAGGAAGTTGGGGGATGGAGGGAGAAAAAAGATAGAAAGAAATCAGCCAAACACAATCACCAGTACATATTAAGTCTTTTTAAAGCTAGCAGGGAGCTGGTGAAGATCCGCACAATAAAGGGATAAATAAAACACATGTAGGGACAAAATAATGGAGTGCTTTCTCATCAACTAAAGACAATCAGATTCCATCTTTAGGTCTTTCTTTGCTCAGTTCACTTTGAAATGGACTCGCTCAGCTAAAATTTCATTTGTTTTTGTGCTACTTTTGTTGTCAGAAAATATTTTCAAGTTATACAATCTGATAAAGTGTCTCTCAGGAGTATCAACATTAGTGAGCTGGGTACCTTGAGGCCCTCGTCCTTCCAATGTGGACACCATGGCCACTCTTGTCTTTCTTCAGTTTGCTAGTCTATTGCTGTCCATCAGGAATACCTTGTGGGCAGGAATGGTATTTGGCCTATTCAAGATTTCATTAGCTTCAGTATCAATCTTTATGAGACTTCCTACTCCAAACTGGAAGCCCCTAATCCCTTTTGTCTCTCCTCACTTGGCAACCAGTCCATCTCTTTTATGTCATTAAGTTTCCTTTCTTGAAATCTCTTCAAATACCATTATGCTTTCCTGGATATAGTTCCACCAAAACCATCTCTAAAAAGGCAAATTCTTATTGGCTGCAGTAGTTCAGCAGCTGATACATCGGTAAAGTAAACATAACAATAGTTTCAATGTATAGAGCAGAGATCAGTATGTTTTTCTTTTAAAGGACCAGATAGTACATATTTTAGGCTTTATGGACCATATGATCTCAGTCACAACTATTCTGTGCTGCCATTCTTGTGCATAAGTAGCCATAAACAATACTTAAACAAATAGGTATGGCTTATTCCAATAAAACTTTATTGATAGACCCTAAAATCATTTCCTATAATTTTAACATGCCACGAAATATTATTCCTTTCTGGATTTTTAAAATTATTTTAAAATATAAAAACAATTCTTGGCTCACAGGCTGTACAAAAGCAAAACAGGCTGGATTTGGACTGCTGGACATAGTTTGCCCACCCTGGCTGAGAGTTGTTCAGTTTTCAAAAAGGTTCTGCACCTATAGTCTCCTTTGATTTGCCCTTTAGTCCTATGAATGAGGAAGTTGAGACTTGGAAAGTGTGCATGCCCTGACCAAAAAGAAAGAACTAATAACCTCGTTCTGGAAACTACATTGTCACACATCAAATCCTGTGTTCCTACCTTTATAGCACACTTTACACTAGTGTCACATCTATTACTGACTGGCTTAGTTCAAACCTCCAAACCAATCAAACTTCACGGAGACAGCCACTTTTTTAAAAGCCATCCTTTGGAAGAAAATTTATCTAAAACAGCAGGTCTCAAGAATGTAACAGAATCACCTGGAGGACTGCCTCTGCTGGACGTACCCCCAGAGTTTCTGATTCAGCGAGTTTAGGATGGGGCTCCAAAATTTGCATTTCTTTTTTAAAAAATTTGTGTATACCATAAAATTTACCATTTAAAGTGTTCAGAGGTTTTAGTTTATCACCCCTAAAAGAAGCCCTGTACCTATTAGCAGTCACTTCTAATCCTCCCCTTTTCCCCAGCCCCTGACAATCACTAATCGACTTTTTGTGTTTATGGATTTGACATTTCTGGACATTTCATGTAAACAGAATCATAAAATATGTGACTTTTTTGTGTCTGGCTTCTTTCACTTAATATAAGGGTTTCCAGGGTCATTCATACCGTAGTATATATCAGTACTTCATTCCTTTTTATGGCTGAATAATGTTCCATTGTATGGATATACCATATTTTGCTTATTCCTCAATTGACGGACATTTGGGTTGTTTCAATTTTTTGGCTATTATGAATGATTCTTCCATAACCATTCCAGTACAAGTTTTAGTGTGGACATATGTTTCCAGTTCTTTTGGCTATATATGTAGGAGTGGAATTGCTGAGTCATATGGTAGCTCTATGTTTAACTTTTTGAAGAGCCACCAAACTATTTTCCAAAAGCAGCTGTACTATTTTACATAAGCAGTATATGAGTTCCAATTTTTCCACATTCTCATCGACACTTGTTATAGTCTGTCTTTTTGACTATTGTCATCCTAGTGGGTATGGAATAGTAACTCATTGTGGTTTTGATTTGCATTTCCTTAATGACTAGTGATGTTGAACATATTTTCATGTGCTTGTTGAGAATTTGCATTTCTAACAAGCTCCCAGGAGATGCTGATGCTGCCTGTCCATGGACCATACTTTGAGAACCACTGATCTAAAAATTATCACTTACTACTGGTAAACATAGTATGCTGTACATAATAATTTTTTTCTTGATAATCATAGTCATTACTGAGTCATACTTTGGATGCTGAATATGAAGAAAGAACTTATTCTGCAGAATTTTATTGAGAACCTGAAAAATGCCAGGCACAATTACAGATATCAAAAAATAAATCTTTTAACAATAGAGACAAAGTAGAGTTGACATTCAGTGGGTAAAGATGGACAATAGATGATAAATAAGCACCTAACATCTCAGGTGGTGATACATGCTATGAACAAAAATGAGAAAAGGTGTGAGGCTAGAAAAGAGATAGTGAGGAAAGGTAAGGTGACCAGAGAAGGCCTCTCTTATGAGGTGATGTTTGATCAGAACTTTGGAGGCAGTGAGAGAGCAGAATATGCAGATTCAATGTACCCTGAGGTAAAAGCACAGTCTCTGGAGCCAGTTCAAGCTCAATACTTAGCCCTGGACCTCTTCTGGCACTTTGACCTGGAACAAATTACTTAACCACTCTGTGCCTCAGATTCCCAGTCTATAAAATGTAGATAATATCTCCCCCAAAGGATTTTTATGAAAATTAAATTAGATAGTATATGTAAAGCATTTAGAGAAATTCATGGCACATAGTGTTAGATAAGAGGCGGATATATATGAGGCTAATGAAGTTAAAACTTCAGTTCCCTCATTATATGGGCCTATTCTGTGGCCCTCTGTTGAATATTGTATGCAAAGTGTCATAATCTTTTTTTAAAAGAGATCCCCCAAATTTTATAAGCTGTAAGCCCTACCTAACGTGGACTTGCCTCTGATCTTAGCTACTATTTATTAATCTCTGGGATGAGTGATTCCTGACAAAGGGAACAAGAAGTGCAAAGGCCCAGAGGGTGGGAAAATATCAAGGAGGACTTTGTGACTAGAAGAGAGCCGGTGAGGGACAATGAGAGAGGATGGGTAGAGATCAGAGTGTATGGCATGGTGGAGGCAGGGAGATCACAGGCATGGAACAGGTCTTGGAAAAGTACTTTGTTATTGTGGGTTAGATGGGGAGACACTGGAAGATTTTGTAAAGAGGAGAGAAATGAACTGGTTGACATTTTAATAGGATCATTCTGAATGACCTTGAGAGAAGAGATGGTTGAGGAAGGAGAGTTAGAAGCTGGAAAACCCATGGGGAGGCAATAATCTACAGAAGAGATAATGGTACCCAGTACTAAGGTAGAAGTGGTAAAATATCGATAGTTTCTGAATATATTTTGATGATGGAATAAACAGGACTTGCTGATGAATTACATGTGGGATTGAGGGAGGTGTTAAGGATTATTGGAAGATTTAGTGCCTGAGTAACCGACAAATAAGGTTCAGGATTGAATATGCATGTGGAGTGGAAATAAAGAGTTTGGTTGTGGACATGTTAGTTTCAAGATGCCTATTTGATATGTAAGATTTTGGTTTATTTTCAGGGTGTATAGTCCTGATGGACATTTTTCAGAATCTTTACAATAGATTACTTTATAGTTATATACTTATTATGAAATTCTATGCAAAATGTACCACATGGATTCTTTAGAGCTATAACACGGATGGTTTTTATGGAAAATTAATTTTTGAAATAGGATGGATATACCTTAATCCTAATGAAGGCTTTATTGTATTTATCATTATTCCTTGGCTTTATAGAAGCACCCAAAACATTTTTTGTTTACCACCTCACATAGCACTCCAAGTCCACCATCTTGTAAGCTTCAACCCATTCTATTTCACTTGAATTTAGTTATTCTACCCAGAACAGGCTTTTATGGTTTACCATGAAGATGAGACCATTAAGGATGCTGATGTTTTACTATATCTGTAAGAACTAAGTTTATTGCTATTTAAGAAAATATTTTTAAAAGATGTCATCACTGATCTGAGATGCAAGAGTTAGCTATTCTCTATTCAGAGAAATATCCATTGAGTCTCTTCTTTTCTTCCTTTAATTAAAAAAGCTGAAAACTTGTAAAAGTTAAAAAGAATGATTTGAGGAACATGCGTTGTTTTCTCATTTTTCCTGGCTTATATCAGTTTGTTGTCTATGTAGAAAAAACAAACTGTTTTTCTTCTGCTCTCACACCACATCAACATAGAAGACTTCTATAACCAAATATGTAGGGATTTCTCCCCATCAACAAGCAAGCAGTCACTTCTCTAGCACACACCATCTGGTATCAATTGGATCTTCTGATTCAATTTAATTATGATGCTATCTCCATGTAGATAGCATCAGATCCCACAGGTTGAAGGCTTAGTCTCATAAGACTGCTCCCACCTCAGATACCAGTTTTAAGTCTGGGCCACTGGAAACTCTGGTTGACCAGCTTCAAGTTGAGATTCCCATGACTCCCTCTTTGTGCTTGGTTAATTTGCTAGAGCAGCTGACAAAACTCAGGAAAAGACTTGTGTTTACTGGTTTATTATAAAGGATATTTTTAAAGCATAGAAATAAACAGCTAGATGAAGAGATACATAGGGCAAGGTCTGAAAGGGTCCCAAGCACAGGAGCTTTGGTTGCTATGGAGTTGGGGTGTGCCCTCCTGCCAGCATGTGGATGAGTTCTTCTGTACCTTCCTGTAGGCCTATACAAGTTCAGCTTCCAGAAGCTCTTTGTACCTAGTCCTCTTTGGCCTTTTATGGAGACTACATTGGATAAGCATGACTGAAGCATGTACAACCATGTATAAATGTGATTGTACAAAAGGGGTATGATCTGATACTAATAGAATCAGTAGAGAAGCTCATCAAGGCCTGTCTCTTGATTCCTTTTGGCCTCTGTGCAGCATTCCTTCTTCCAGGGTAGGGGACAGGACCCCTTCTGAAATGATGGTCTTATCACTACAATCAGACAAAATTGGTCAGAGAATTTCTTTTTGGCCAGCTCCAAGACAGAAACATGGGGGAAGATGTGAGTCCTGCCTCAAGGAGAAAAATAAGCAAGTGAAAGGAGGGCAGGAGAAGGTTAAGAGAGGTTCTGTTTTCTGAGTCCTGCTTCTGAGGCCTAAAGCGCCCCAACATTATAACGAAAGACTGTCTTCTACCTTTATTGCTCTGAAGCATTCTTGAAGCTGCTTTAGGAACCAAGGACAAAAGGCCAGATACTGTAACAAAAAATATACTTATTGTTTTAGTCACTTAGGAAGTAACAAGAGCTATGGGTGTTATGAGCTAGGAACCACGGATGAAAACAAATATATATATATATATATATAGATACACACACATGTATATTTATATACATATATATCATATTATCACACTCTTCATGGTACTATTATGAGTCTGTCCCTTTTATGTTACATGATATGGAAGGTTTCAATTTAAACTCTATTATCTGACTAGGTAATACTAGCCATATTATTAAGAGCATTTTATTCTCTTGGATTCTTAGGCCCTGGGACCGTGTTTACTCATCTTAGAAAACCACTGCCTACCTTGTCTGTGCTTGACCATAGTAGATGCTAAAGATGTTACATTAATAAAATTTATAATAATATGTATGAGGATGAGGTCTTTGGGGTATTTTGTTTTTGTTTAGAAGATACCTAATACCCATAAGGCACTGACTATTCATAACAGCTTGAGACTGGGTAGCGTGGTAAAAGCATGTGACTTCAAGTTCCAAGTCCATCAAATTTTGGCTTTATTAATTTGGCAAGTCACTAATTATCTGAGCATTATTTATAGAATGGAATTAGTAGTATTTTTCCTATTTTACAGTGTTGTAGCCAAAATTGGATAAAACAATATATGGAAAAACATGATCTAGAAAGTACCCCAAAATTGTATTTTGATCTACCAAATCTAGAAGAATTTTTATCAAGACTGCCTATCTCTTAATCTAAGAATAATGCACTTTGCTATAGTTTCCAAACACTTTTCATAGAGTTGGTAAAATGGACTTTTAGAAACTCTACTTCCCTCAATATAAATTACAGGGGGTTGGTCATTTAACTTCAACTCCCATTATAATGTGAGGTTCTTTCCAGGCTGAATTAGCATTCTTTGACAAGTCACATGTAGAAAACAATCTAATACAGAAAGGCTTACTGCAAAAGTCCTCTGACATTTGATTTTGAATTTAACATTTCAATTCAATTATTCTGAATTTAAGATTTGTTAAATCAATGAATAAATTTTGGGGAGCTATACCTTTGCATATTTTTCATAACCTCTTGCACATTAGAATTAGAAAAAGAAACAATCATCTTCCCTGCCTTAAGCTAAACTAGAATAATTGGCACATTTAAACAACAAACAATGTAAATAAATGACACTGATAAAAGTTTCAGTGAGTCATCATGAATCCCATCATAGCTCTATCAGGTGATCATATGTAAGTTTTCATGTAATTTAACACTTTATCCTAATTGTGCTAATGTTTCCTTATTTTCCATCGTTTAGCAAGTATGGACTCATCATTTACCAACTCTTAGACTCTGAGGAGATAACGGAATGGGACTGAACCAACCAGTGTAGTTTTACAAGGGTAAAAGTTGGGAGCACATTTTGTGCATGTCTCTAGTTTTATGGAGACAGACAGACATACAAAATTGTGTTTAAGAGTTTCAGACCTCAAGGCTAGAAAAGTTGGCTTTATCCAAATGGGTTCTCAAAACAAGGACAACATGAAGTAGGATTTAGGAGATATGTTTCGGAAGTGGACCTGAGAACCAGGAAAAAATGGAGTAAAGAATTGTGGTTCTAAGGCCGGGTGCGGTGGCTCACGCCTGTAATCCTAGCACTCTGGGAGGCTGAGGTGGGCGGATCACTCAAAGGTCAGGAGTTCAAAACCAGCCTGAGCAAGAGCGAGACCCCATCTCTACTAAAAATAGAAAGAAATTAATTGGCCAACTAAAAATATATAGAAAAAAATTAGCCAGGCATGGTGGTGCATGCCTGTAGTTCCAGCTACTTGGGAGGCTGAGGCGGAAGGATTGCTTGAGCCCAGGAGTTTGAGGTTGCTGTGAGCTAGGCTGATGCCACCGCAATCGACCCCGGGGAACAGAGTGAGACTCTTTCAAAAAAAAAAAAAAAAAAAAAAAAAAAAGAATTGTGGTTCTAGATTAGAATTCAAGAAGAAAATTAGACAATGTCTCTGGAGACCAGAGACCCTATTTGTCTTGTTCATGTCTTGTTCACTGCTTATTCTCTGTGCATAGTGTTTGGGACATAAATATTTGTTGGCTAGCAAAATGCTGTTGATCAATTATGTTCATTACATGCTCCTGCTAAGTTATCATGTGAGCAAACTGGACTCAATGAAAGGACTCGTTAAAGAAAGAACAAAGTGCTGGTAACCAATGAAGGGAACTAAGGTGTGGTTCTTGCCCTTCAACACTAGATAATTAAGTGCCCCACCCCTGCCACCCATGGAACTCAGCTTAAAAGAAGCACTACTCACACTGTCTGAGAGAGAAGGATCTCAAAGAATAATTAGAAACTGACCAGTAAATGAAACAGAAATGGAGTCCCAGACAGAAGCAAAATGATTGCAAAGTCGTTGAGCTGCACAAAAGGCTGGCTTGTTTGGAAAATGTCTTGTAGTTTAATATGAGTATGATGAGAAATGACACTGGGGAAATAGATACGAATCAGAGTATGAGGATCTTCAATGTTCTGCAAAGGAATTTGGACTTGGTTAAGACTAAGCATCAAATAGTTAATTCTAGCATGTTGACATAAAAGTATGGCCCAAATATTTTAATCTTGTTATAGGAAAATTTAGCTTGTTAGTAAAAGTATAATACTGACCAAAAAATAGCATAGTTAAGTCATGAAAGTGGAGAGCTTTTAGTCTAAAGAGGAGAGAAATATATGTGGCCAAAAGCAGTGATAAAACAGGAACCTTTCCTCTTCCTTTCCTACACTATTTGTTAATACTTAAAATACCTTTTATATCAGCCTCTAGGAACATTAGATCCCAATATGAGTCCCTCTAATTTTATTATATAAGATTATTAATAACTTCTTATGTATTTCTGGTGATAGCTATTATACAAGGAGAATTAAATTTATGGAAATTAGTAGTTTTAGATATTGTTTATATAATTTTTCATAATGTTGTCAACATGTAGAGCCTCTGATGACATTCTTTTTCAGGAACCAGCATCACAACTAAGATTGTATGTGACTTTAAAGTAGCAGAAAGAGCTAGTCATGAGACAAAAAGAAACGCTATTCTACTTCTATTAGATTCTTTCCAAGAACTGAGAAATACTTCGGATTCTAGGTACATTTGGTGCAAATGATTTAATTAGCATGTGCCATTGAGAAGGTTAGTATTATAGAAAAAGAAATTAAAGACATGCTCTATCTGCCTTAAAACTGCACATATTATCTCTCCATTTGAAAATAGCTAACAACCTTATATAAAGAAAAAAATCCCCACACAATTCCTTTCCTAACCATCACCGCCAAACCATCAAATATGTACTGTTTTCAGTTTGAAGAAAGAAAGGATAGCTACCAACAAAATTTGGCTGTGTGAGTAGGGAATTAGAGGCAGAAAGGGCAAGAGACGGAAAGGGAAACCTTTATGAACTTCTCTGACTTCCTATGCCAAAGGAAATTGAACACTTCTTGCAAGAAACAAAATGTGACTGGTTAGGCAGCATATGATTCTATCAAAGGAATAGCAAATATCACCCACCACTCGCTAGTAAAGTGTGCTCAAGTGGGTTAGACTCACTTCTCAATGCCAACACGCTTTTGTTCCTCCTTATTTCTTCAATAAATGCTGTCTTTTTTTGGCACGCTAACAGGCATGTACACTCACACACACACATACCATATAGAGAGTTTCCTCCCAGATCTATTCATTGGTTAAAGTCATTCCTCTCTCCCCCTGTAATGAATATCTGTTGGCTTTGATGTACACTGTTGGAGATAAAGAAATTTCACAAATGTTCGTTACATGCTGCTCAAACCTGTGACATTGAACAAGATGTTACTCATTAATAAATGGTGGGGGAGAAGCTCAAAGATTAATAAATGTCATGGTTGTTGATGGAATAGAATACAAGAAGACAAATACCTACAAGTGCCCCACCCTCTAGTTTAAAGCACAAGTATAGAGAAAAATAATGTATCTTTAAGGTATTTGGTCTTTCAAAATTTTTCAGATATAAAATAAGCATTATAATCATGTTGATTTAAAAATTTAAACCCCACAAATATTTTACAAATGCCTCCTATGATAAGATACAAATACAATATTCAGATACATATGCACACACATATGTATAGTAGGTAGGTATAGATAGATGATAGATTAGATACATGATAGATAGTTGATAGATAGATGATACATAGATATTCTTCTTTCTTACTACATTAAAGAATCAGGAAAAGAAAGCTTATTAAATTTTAGTGGCTGTCATATTTTTTAAAGCTTTGAACAGCTAATGCTGTCATATTTTAATCATATTTAGTGTGTGTATTTTTTTTAAAAAATTGGGGTTCTGGATATTTTGACCCACACTTATATTCTGTACCATAGAGTTGAAAATTATCTAAATTGCCTTGCTGTTTCACACCTTCTTACATGAATCTCATATAAAGCACCTTTCCAGGGTGTCCCCCAGCACTTCCAGGAGACTTATAAACAGCCCATGCTATTCTGAACATATTTAAAACTTAGAAACTTATTTATATGGGTCTAAAATCTACCTCTACAGCACCTGGGTATATTCCACTTGGGGCTCACTTCATAAACTGTATATATTCTGAAATAACAAATCATGAAGTCTCTGGCACACTTTGTATTTCAAATCCAGCTCCTGAGAAAATTCTGAATAACAGCGACTAGCTGGAGTGTTAGGAACAATTCCAAGGTGTTTTAAATCTCATCAGGAAAAGGAGTAGTGATCCATTAGTAATGCCTGCCCTGGGCAAGGTATAGCACTAGCCAAGTATGAATTTAGTCTATTCCTTCTTCCCCATGAAACTCCCTCAGACATGTGAAAATAGCAGCCATGTTCCTTCTAAGGAATATCTTCTACCCAAATCTAAAATCTTCCAACTGTCTTCCAACACATGGGATGACATTCAGTGTGCTGTAACTTGTTCTGTGAATATCCTTGTAGTCACCACCTCAACCATAAAGCATAGAACTATGTTTGCAGAAATTCCACAGAAAAACCTTTCTTTCAGGGTCACAAGTGAAGCTTGAATACTTCTTTAAAGTTCCTCTAAGTTCATATCTGTATGCAGTTAAGTGTGCTGAAAGCAAAACATCATCTTGTCATTTGACTACTAAGATAACTTGCCATAAACATCAAAAAATTGCTTAAAATGCATAATTGTTTTTATGCTGCTTTTAAAGGTCATTGCTAATCAACTCCATGCTCTGATTCTACCTTGAAGGTTTCATATCCTTATTTGTCTCTATGGACATAGCTAAGGATATGCTGATGACTCCAGTAGCGAGTGCAACAGCACAGTTGACACAAAAAAATGCTTACATTTGTTAAATAGAAATCCAGTTATTGAAATATCACAGCACAACCCCCCCTCCTACCCCCCCCCAAGATACTGAAAAAAACATGATTTTTTTTTTTTTTTTTTTTGTATTTTGGGAGATGTTCTTTTGAGAGCTAGTGAGACAAAGTAGAATATGCTATGACTTTTAGTTCTGCTAAGGAACAAATTCCATGTGCCCTCATATTGTGATTGGCTTCCACAATAGCTCTGCATCAACCAATAGAACATTAAATAATATATTTTGAATTTTAAATGTATCAATATAAAATGATTTCAATTTTGAATATCCTCCATTCATGCTACACAACTGGTTGACAGTGCTGACATCGTGACGGACAATGCTACTCGTACTTCATTTTTGAAGTTCTGGTATATTTGGGATTCTATATTTCCATTTTATATGTTGAGTTATCTTGTGTCAACAGTGTATATAAAGCAGTTCACATTTCCTATTATGACAGCTGCATGAAGTCCATGTCTCAGAGCTGTATATCAAAGTGGCAAACATAATAACACAATACAGATCGGTTTTGACACTAATATGCATTTCATGCTTCTTTCACAGCCCCTTGACCAAACATTCAAAACCATTGTAGTACCCATTAAATGATGGTCCAGAAGCAAAATCCAGATGTTGTGTCTATTATTTCGAGCACAAATTATCAGATACAAGAATGCACAATGATTTTCTATGGTTTGCATTTTATTTTGTATCCTGTGTTTTAGTGTTAAAATAGTTCATTCCTCAAATTCAAAATATGACTGAAGGTGAAATAAAAGCCTTCTTTAGAGGGTTTTCTTACTTGTTTTATAAATTGACATATAAAATTATATGTGTTTATCACGTACAATATGATGTTTTGAAGTACAGGGTGTCCCAAAAGTTGCCATACATAGGGAAAATGAGAAATTGTAGCTAAATATACTTTTATTTACAAAATATTCATTAAAAAATTTTACAAAATATTTTCTTTGTATGGAGACTTTTGGGACACCATATATATTAGATAGACATAGATAGATAGATATAGATATAGATCATGGAATGATTAAATGTAGCTCATTAACAAATGTATTGTCACTTAGTTATCATTTTTATGGTGAGAGCTTCCACTATCTTTGCATTTTTCAAGAATACAACATATTTTCATTAACTATAATCACAATGCTCCACAACAGATCTCTTGAAATTATTCTTCCTATCTAACTGTAGTTACATAACCTTTGACCAGCATCTCCTGATCCCCGCCTTCCCCCAACCACCCCAGCCTCTGGTAACCACAATTTTACTCTCTATTTCTATGAGATCAACTTTTTTAGATTCCACAGGAGAGAGATCATGCAGTATGTGTCTTTCTGTGCCTGGCTTATTTCACTTAACATAATGACCTCTGCCTTTTTCCATTTTGTCTCAAACAACAGGATTTCCTTATTTTCTGGCTGAATAGTATCTTATTATGTACATACACCACATTTTATTTATCAATTCATCCATTCATAGACATTTAGTTTGATTCTATATGGCAATTGTGAATAGTGCTGTAATAAATATGGGAGTGCAGATATCACTTTGACATGCTGATTTCATTTCCTTTAGATGTAAACCCAGTAGTGGGATTGCTGGGCCATATAGTAGTTTTATTTTTAATATTTTGAGGAACCTTAAATATTCATAATGCTGTACTTATTTAAATTCCCACCAACGGTGTATAAAGACTTCATTTTCTCCACATCCTCAACAACAATTGTTTTCTTTTCTTTTTGATAATAGCCATTATAACAGGAATGAGATGATATAACATTGTGGTTTTGATTTCCATTTCTCTGATGATTAATTATGTTAAACATTTTTCATATACTTGTTGACCATTTTTATGCCTTCTTTTGAAAAATGTCTATTCAGGTCTTTTGCCCATTTTTTAATTGGGTTATCTGTTTTCTTTCTATTGAATAGTTTGAACTCCTTATATATTTTGGATATTAACCCCCTTACATGTATAGTTTGCAAATATTTTTCCCATTCTGTAGGTTATCTCTTCATTCTATTGATTGTTTCCTTTGCTGTGCAGAAGCTTTTATTTGATATCATCTCATTTGTGTATTTTTGCTTTTTTTACCTGTGCTTTTGAGGCCATATCCAAGAAATTATTGCCCAGACCAATGTCCTGGAGCTTTCCCCCTCTGTTTTCTTCTAGTAGTTTCATAGTTTTGGGTCTTAAATTTAATTCTTTAATTCATTTTGGTTAATTTTTATATATGCTGAGAGGTAAGGGTCTGATTTCATTCTTCTGTATGTGGATATCCAGTTTTCCCAACATCATTTATTGAAGACACTGTCCTTTCCCCATTGTATGTTCGTTCTTGGCAACTTTGTTGAAAATCAGTTGGCTGTAAATGCATGGATTTATTTCTGGGTTTTCTCTATTCTGTTTCATTGGTCTGTGTGTCTGATTTTATGCTTATACTGTGCTGTTTTGGTTACTATAGCTTTGTAATATAGTCGTGCACTGTGTAACTGTGTTTCGGTCAATGACAGACTACATGTAGGACAGTGACCATATAAGATTATAATGGATCTAAAAAAATTCCTGTCATGTAGTGATGTTATAGCCATCATAATCTCATAACACAATTCGTTGTTCATGTGTTTGTGGTAATGCTGGTGTAAACAAACCTACTGCACTGTAGTCATTTAAAAAATAAAAAAAATTAAAAATTAAAAAATTTCAAAGTAAAAAAAATGTATAGAATAAGGATATATCCCTGGTGTCCATGGGGATAGAAAAAAGAAAGAAAATATTTTTAGACCGCTATAAAATATGTTTTAAGCTAAGTGTTATTATAAAAGAATGAAGAAGTTAAAAAATAAAGTTTATGAAGTAAAAATGTTACAGTAAGCTAAGATTATTATTGAAGAAAGAAACATATTTTTATAAACTTGGTGTAGCCTAAGTGTACAGTGTTTTTAAGGTGTACAGTAGTGTACAGTAATGTCCTAGGCCTTCACATTCATGCACCACTCATTCACTGACTCACCCAGAGCAACTTCCAGTTCTGCAAGCTCCATTCATAGCAAGTGCCCTACACAGGTGTACCATTTTGTATCTTTTATGCTATATTTTTACTGTACTTTTTATGGTTAGATATACAAATATTTGCCATTGAGTTATAATTGCCTACAGTATTCAGCAAAGTAACGTGCTGTACAGGTTTGTAGCCTAGGAGCAACAGGCTATACCATATAGCCTAGGTGTATAGTAAGCTATACCATCTAGGTTTTTGTATGCTCTAGGATGTTTGCATGATGACAACATCCCCTACTAATGCATTTTTCAGAACATAGCCCAATCCTTAAGCAATACCTGACTATATATTTTGAAGTGTGGTGCCTACAGTTTTTTTTTTCTTTTTGGTTAAGGTAGATTTGGCTATTCACAGTCTTTTGTGGTTCCATATGAATTTTAGGATTGTTTTTTTCTATTTCTGTGAAGAATGTCATTAGTATTTTGGTAAAGTTTGCAGTGAATCTGTAGATTACTTTGGGTAGTATGGACATTTTGGCAATATTTATTCTTCCTGTTAATGAAAATGGGATGTCTTTTCATTTATTTTTTTTAAAAACAGCTTTATTGAAGTGCAATCTACACACCATGCAATTAATTCATCTTAAGTGTACATTTAAATGACCATTAGTAAATTTACCAATTATTAACTTCTTCATTCTTTTCTTTAATTTCTTTCATCAAGTGTTTCATAGTTTTTGGTGTAGAGATCTTTCACTTCCTTGGAAAATTTATTGCTAAATATTTTATGTTTTTTGTAGCTATTGTAAATGAAAAGGTTTTTTAATTTCTTTTTCAGTTAGACTACTATTAGTGTATGGACACACTACTGATTTTTGTATGTTGCAACTTTATTGAATTTATTTATTAGATCTAACAGGTTTTTGGTGGATTCTTTTGGGATTTCTATATATAAGATAATGTCTCTGCAAGCAGGGGCAATTTAACTTCTTTCTTTCCAATTTTGATGCCTAATTGCTCTGGCTAGGACTTCTAGTACTAAGTTGAATAGAAGTGGTAAAGCGGGCATCTTTGTCTTATTTCAAGTCTTAGAAGAAAAGCTTTAAATTTTTCCTCATTCACTAAGATATTAGCTGTGGGTTTGTCATATATGGCTTTTATGGCATTGAGTTACATTTTTTCTATACCTAAATTGTTGACAATTTTTATCATCAAGAGGTGTTGAATTTTGTCAAATGCTTTTTCCACATCTATTAAAATGATCATATGTTTTTTGTCTTTCATTCTGTTAATGGTTAGTGTAGTATATCATATTTATTTATTTGGGTAT
The DNA here is from genome assembly GCA_963574885.1 of Lepilemur ruficaudatus. NCBI lineage: Eukaryota > Metazoa > Chordata > Mammalia > Primates > Lepilemuridae > Lepilemur > Lepilemur ruficaudatus. The sequence goes on from CAUYRT010095756.1 coordinate 26,497, forward strand.
GTTGAAACATCCTTGAATACCTTGTATGAATTCCAAGTTAATCATGGTGTATAATCTTTTGAATGTGCTGTTGAATTTGGTTTGCAAGTATTTTGTTGAGGATTTTTGCATCTGTGTTCAGCAGGGATATTGGCTTGTAGTTTTCTTTTTTGTTTTGTATTTTTCTGAGTTTTGGTATGAGGATAATGCTAGCCTAATAGAATGAGTTTAGAGATACTCTCTTCACTTCAATTTTTGGAATAGTTTAAGAAACATTGATATTAATTATTTTTTAAATGTTTGCTAGAATTCAGCAGTGAATCCATCAGGTCCTGGGCTTTTCTTTGACAGACAAATGTATTACTGATTCAATTTCCTGACTCATTATTGTTCTGTTTTAAAATTTTCTGTTTCTTTATAATTAAATTTTGGTAGGTTGTATGTATCCAGGAGTTAATCCAGTTTTCTGGGATATCCAATTTGGTGGTGTGTAATTGTTCATAATGGTCTTATAAACCTTTGTATATCTGTGGTATCAATTGTAATGTTTCCTTTTTCATTAGTGATTTTATTTATTTAAACCTTCTCTTTTTGTCTCGGTCTAGCTAAAGATTTGTTAATATTTTGTCTTTTTGGAAAATCAAATCTTCAGTTCATTGCTCTTTTGTATTCTTTCCTAGTCACTATTTCATTTATTTCTGCTCTGATCTTTATTATTCCCTTCCCTCTACTAATTTTTGGTTGAGTTCACACTTTTTTTCTAGTTCCTTGAGGAGCCATGTTACATTATTTATTAGAGATCTTTCTTCTTTCTGATGTGTTTATTGTTATAAACTTTTCTCTTAGAACCACTTTTCCTGTATTTTGTAGGTTTTTGAATTATGAAATATTTTATATTCATAAAATAATTTTATGAATTATTTTTAATTATGAATTATTTTATGAATTTTGAATTATTTTATGTTGTGTTTCCATTTTCATCTGTCTCAAGATATTTTTTTAAATTTCCCTTTTAATGTCTTCATTGATCCATTGGTTACTCAGGAGTATGTTGTTTAATTTCCATGTATTTGTAAAGATTCCAAAGTTCCTCCTGTTATTGATTTCTAGTTTTATACCATTGTGGTCATAAAAGATACTTGATTCTCTTACTTTTAAAATCAAAATAACATAATTTTGCCAGCACCTTGATAGATATTTTTCAGCTTACTATGTGCCAGGCACCTATTTCTGCATTATTGTAAGAATTGGATTATGTTTTATAATGACCCTATTAAATAGATTACATTATTACTCCATGTCATAGGTGAGAAAAACTGAGGCTCAGGGATTAAGTGATGTGATTAAGATCCAAAGTTAGTAATAGTAAGGTCAGAATTGGAACCCAAGGAGTCAGGTTCCAGAGCCCATAGTTATCAACATATACATAACAATTATAATGAAGGTGAAGGGTTGGAGTAAAGTACTCAAGTTGATTGAACCCCTTCTATGTATCAGGAATTATGACAGACAATTAACATTGACAGTCTTACTTATTAATAATTTTTACAACAGCTCTATTTGTTAGAAACCAACATTATTCCATCTTGTAATTATAAATGTTAATCAAATAAGTAATAAAGTTAGAAAAATAAGAACTTCATTACATATCTGGTAAGGAAGAAAAGCTGAATGTGTCTCCCATTTGCCTGCATCTGAACAAGACTAGACGTTCTTTCTGCTTTCATATCATCTCTATTCTAAAACAAAACCTTAACTTAAAAAAGTGGTTGACTAAATTGTCTTTCCAATTTTCTCACGTTCATGGTCTTTCTATGATCTTTCTTGAAAGTACAAGAAACTGAAGAACTTTGAGTGAAACAGAACATGTCACCATGTTTATAACATCTTCAAGCCACATTGAAATCATTTTAGAGTCATCTTGTGTTAATTCTTTCTTAGCAATTGAGTGGCATTGTTAGCACTTTGAAAGGCAGCAAATATAGCTGCATATTATATCATAAGAATAGACAATTATAAAAAGAGTCTAAGATGAAGTACCTTTACACGAGCTGTAATTGCAGCTGGTAATTAAACTGAAGTGTTTCATTTTCTCAGTCAGCTCATCAGTGACACCAGAAAATAAACAATTTGAAAGTGAAATCCTTAGGGGCAAACAATAGTAATTAATTGCATTTTCCAAGGGAAAAAGCATTCCTAGAGCCTGTTTATGGTGACCTCTTGAGTAACATACACAGTGATTTACACTGTGAGCAGGAAGGCATGTGGGGTTCAGAACTAGACTTAATTTAACTCGAATATTCATGAAATCTCCAATATGATTTATACTTCCATCTCCATTGTCAAGTTTATTGTCTCCTAGGTTAAAAATGAAAGCAGATTTATAGTCTGAATAATTCACATCACACAATGAGATGATCAGCATGGAAAGACTTTACCATGGCAGAAACATGTAAAGTGAGGCTGCTATTAATTCCTTCCAACTTGGAATCTCCTCAAGTATCAAGAGCATATTTTTAGAGATACTTGGGAGCTGAAATGAAAATATTTTTATATATATATAAATGTGGGTCCACATTTCGTAAGCCTATTGGATTCAAATCATAACATTCAGGCAGTCTGCTTTGCCATTGTTCATTTGCACAGACGAGAGCTTTGTTTGGGATTTGTATACATCTTTTTGGCTGTTCTGATCACATGGAACAAACTGCTATGACTTAAACTCTGATTTATGCTGCTTGCTCTGAGACCTGACCTGAATAGAGTTTTATTATATATCATTTCATTAATTTAATCAAGAGCTCTAGTACTGATTTTTCTTCTCTTCCATCTTTTTATGATATAAACGTGGCCCTTGGACTCAGATAGGCATGGGTACAGAGCCCCACTACTTGATGATACCTTGTATTTGTTAGCTTTTACCATGTAACAAAGAACCCTAAAACTTGGTTTAAAACAGTAACAATGTATTTAACTCATGATTCTCCAGGAAGGCAATTCTGCCTGGACTCAGTTAGGTGGTTCTTCTGGTCTAGGCCAGGCTCACCTGGTCTCAGCTGAGGCTCACTTACAGATCTGCAAGTAACTGCCAGGTTGGGTGGGCAGTCTGGTCTGTGGAGGCTTCAGCTGGAATAGGTTGCTACTGCTCCATGTGGTCTTCCATCTTGCAGCAGGCCAGCCCAAGATCTTCCAAATGGGAGTGCAGTAGTGATCTCAAAATCAGTAAAAGAGGGTAAATCCAATTATGCAAGCACTTTTGAAGTCTCTGCTATTGTTCCATTGGCCAAATAGGCAAGCCCAGAGATAAAGGGTACTCAAAGTACTAACAATATGAGCATAATGAGAGACATGAAAAGATGGGGGACCATTACTACAATAATTGACCATGTACACATATAAGAAACTACATATTAGTTTCTTGGCTGGGTGTGCTGGCTCATGCCTATAATCCTAGCACTCTGGGAGGCCGAGGCAGGCGGATCACTCAAGGTCAGGAGTTTGAAACCAGCCTGAGTGAGACCCTGTCTCTACTAAAAATAGAAAGAAATTAACTGGCCAACTAAATATATATACATATATAAAAAATTAGCCGGGCATGGTGGCACATGGCTGTAGTCCCAGCTACTGGGGAGGCTGAGGCAGGAGGATGGCTTGAGCCCAGGAGTTTGAGGTTGCTGTGAGCTAGGCTGACACCACAGAACTCTAGCCTGGGCAACAAAGTAAGACTCTGTCTCAAAAAAAAAAAAAAAAAAGAAACTACATATTAGTTTCTTAACCATTCAGTCCCAGTTTCAGCATCATCACATAGGGTTGTTGTAAGGATTAAAATTAACTAATATATGTAAATCAATGGACAAATTGTCTGGCACATGAGGGGCACTTAATAAATATTGGCCCCTTTTCTCTTTTAGACATTTATGCACACCCATTTATTGGTTATTCAAAGTAGATATTTTAATATGAGAGTAACTTGTAACAAATATGTCATCCTACAGACCTCCAGAATTATTCAGTTATCTGACTAGTAAGTCTAGTGTCTCCTTCTTGCTGAACAAGTTCATATTAATCTGCTGAAGCTATGCATTAACTTAGAGGATAAAATTCTGCAAAGAAGTATATTCCTAAAATTGTATATTATGCATGGATGTTTGCATAATGTATTTCCATAAAAATTAACCTTTGCTGAACCATTTATTTAACTCTTATTTCCTTACAATCTACCAATCAGAGGCAAATCTGTGCTAATAGAGCCATACATTGCATTGAAGGGTCACAGGCTAGAAGAGGTCATAATGGTTCAAAGTTTCCAAAGTATTGATCGGGGCCATTGAACACGCTGAGGCATTTTAAAGTCAGCTTGACATTATAATCAAATAATCAAAAGAGCTCCTAAATTGAATTCTACTTTGTCCTGATTGTCTTTAAAAGCTGGCTCTGATATTAATGCACAAGTATTCACATCTTTAATTTGGATCAGGGCCACTGACACAATAGAGTGGATGAGCTTCCGTAATTTTCAACTGCATACATGCTTTATCTCATTGATCTGTGGATAATAAATCATTCTATTGGCTCTGCTAAAGCATTCAAGTACATTCTGCCTGATTCAAAGCTGGTCAGTAAATGTAATATTAAAGTACCTTGACATTAAGATCATATAAATGAATACTCATTAAAAAAATCCCAGGAGATCCCTGTCCTTGTCATATTTACTGTGTGAAATACACAATTTATGTCACCAAAATATACTTCTCATACATCTACTATTTTATAGGTCATTAAAATAGTGCAGAGCATAAGATTATTATAATATGCAAAAAGATCTTGTAGGTATCTCCAGGGTCTTTTATGACTGACAGAACCTCTCTGATCTTTGCTGACTTTTTAGCCAAAAAGAAAGAAAACAGCTGGTTAGCGTAGGCTGAGACAAAGAACTATAATTATACTTGACAGTCCTTTGATATTTGGCCATTTTGGGGGGTACAAAAGGAAAAGAATTTGAAGACTTCATTGGGATCGTATGTGAATAGGGGGCAAGGTAAAAAAATGCCTTTAAATTAATATTGATTGTATCAAAATATTTTGTTTTCTATCATTACAATGAAGAACTCAACCAATGAATTCCTAATAGAAACATTAACAAGGTAATTACTGTTTTGTGAACATTTAAGAAGCAGAATTTTAAAACATGAATTTGCTGAACTCACATCTTAAAATACTGTATGAATACCACAAGTTTTCTGAGGGGTGTCCTACACTGATTTTAGTTTTGATAACTCCAGCTACTGGCCCTATAGCAAAAGTCTTTCTCCAAATATGCAGCAATTAAAACAATTCAATGTAAGGGAAAATGTGGGAGAATGATGCTTTACAAAATGTGTACATCTAATCATAGAAGCCGAAGCATATAAGAAAATATGTTTTACAAAATATTTATTTGCTAATTACAAATCATGCCAAAAATTGTTCTGGGAGTAAAACTCAAAATTTAAATCTACTTGTGTGGTCAGGATACGGTCTTTATTATGTTGTCATGTTTTGCTTTATAATCTAAAGTCTGTTTATGTGCTAATTTGCTTAAGTAAAAAGATTATCTTTAGTTATTAAAAAAGTTAAGCATGTAAGGATGCCAAAATTCATGCTTTTGGTCATATTTGTATAGACTGCATTCAATTCTCTTTTTACAGGTTATACTCCTGATGACAGTTAAACCGAACTATTTATTGAGCAATTATTTCATTTATAGTCACTGTGCTAGAATGCAGTGGTGCAAAGATGAATAAAGAATAATTCCTGTCCTGAGAGGAGATGGACATACACACAACAATTGTATTGTAGTATTTAAGAACTATAAAAGTGGAATGAATTGGGTTACTTGGAACAACTGAGTGAGTGGTTCTTCTGGCATGGGAGGAATAGAAGAGGCTTCACACAGGTGACATTGGAACTGAGACTGCAGAAAGATGTATCAGGAGTTCCCAAGGTCACCCACAGATTCAATAATTCACTAAGAAGACTAACTGGATTCAGCATATAGTCGTGCTTATAATTTATTACAGCAAAAAGATAGAAAACAAAATCAGCAAAGGGCAGGAATGTATGAGGTGAATACCAGAGGAAACAGGGCACAAGCTTCTAAGACTCCTCCCCCAGGGGAGTCACACAGGAGATAATTCTTTCAGTAAGGAGTTGTGACAACAGGTGAAATGTTATCTATTAAGGAAGTTCATTAGAGACTCAGTGCCCAGAAAATGTACTGGGCCCTGGTCATGTAAACATTCTCTGCCTAGCACATATCAAAATTGTAGACTCCCAAAAGGAAATCAGGTGTTCAGCATAAACCACACTGTTTGCATAAACAATTTAGGCATAATGAGCCAGATCTTATCAGGAAATGGTGGGAACTCTCTTGAAATCTAAGTTTCCAGATGCCAGCTGAGTGCTAAACTTGCAATCAGGCCGTTCTAAGGATAGCAGTCTCAGGCCTGCTAGGCCAACTCTTTTCTGCACGGGTGAATAGGATCTGTCCAGATAGAGTCAATGGAGAAATTAATTCAGGCTGAGGAAACATCAAGGAAGGACTCAGAGGTATAAAAAAAATGGTTCAGAACATTTCATTCAGTGATATGTTTAAGCCCAAATGTTACTGGGACTATTTGGAATGTCAAATCCACACTCCTGAGGCCTGAAATGATTCCAGCGTCCCTGAACAGGCATCATCTTGTAAAGAGGATTAAAACAGTGATTGCATAATTCAAAACATTTTTGCCTTTATTATCACTTCATTCATGTAAAGCTGGTGTTTTTACTTTGAAATAGTGGGATATTTGTCTTGGTTCAGTGTTTTATTTTCACAGTGTGCACTGTTTCTGACCATAACACCTTTGAAGTTGTATAGTTCAAAGTTCTCTGTTACAGTGCAATGGAGACTTTAATGTTGTCCTGGGGGAGAGTATGTACTCTCAGAGATGACATTTCAGAACATAGCACATACATAAAAGTGATCAACACAAAACGTCATTTTTGTCACTAGTACTTACTGCATTAACTATAAACCATAGGATTGTGCTCTTTTTTCCCCAGCCAGATTAAGACATGCTTCAGTGTCTATCAGATCCTATACTTGTACAACCCAAAGTGTCATTATCCCTGTATTTCACTAGGAGAAAAATGAAAACTGTTAAGCTTATAAATATTTCACTACAGATTGCTATGTATTAGCTGCTCACTGTTGAATTCAGCTACTATAAAATGCTGATAATTCTCTACTTGAGGACAACCTCTATTTCAGTAAATATTATGGCTTTTACTGATTTATGAGTTCCATGCATTCGCTGACAGACAAGATGGAATATGTTAGCCTTATTAATGCAATTGGTACAATGTACGCAAAAGAACGAGGCCTCTATTTTAGAGATTTAGCTGCTGAGGTACACTACCACTATAATATGCATGGGCCTTAGTGGTGTAAAATAAATGCCTTATAAAATATCATGCAAATGATGTCTCTGTGTTGATTTAGAAATATATTGGGAAATATATACATTTTGCTTATCTTCCAATTTGTTAATTACTGTTAGGACATTATGAGTGAGTTTTAAAACCAAAAAGTCAGTATAAAAACAGAGGATTCTTATCTGTTTTTGATTATCTACTTTATTGAAGATGAATTAGGACTGAAAAAAATGGTAAGCCCTATTATTAGTTTCCTATTGCTGCTGTAGCAAATTACCATAAACTTAGTGGCCTAAAACAACACGAATTTATTGTCTTAGTTGTGGAGGTCAAAAGCCTACAAAATGGGTTTTACTGGGCTAAAATCAAGGTATAGGCAGGGCTGTGATCCTTTTTAAAGGGTCTAGAACAGAATCTGTTTCCTTGCCTTTTCCAGCTTCTAGAGGCTGCCTGTATTCCTTGGCATGTGACCGTTTCTTTCATCTTCAAAGCCAGCAACATAGCACCTTCAAATCTCTCTCATTCTATCTCTCTAACTTCTACTTCCATTATCACATCTCCTTCTCTGACTCTGACTTCGTGCCTGCCTCCAACTTATAAAGATCCTGGTGATTACCGTGGGCCCACCCAGATAATCTAGGATTATCTCTCCATCTCAAGATGCTTAATCACATCTGCAAAGGCTTTTTTGCCATGTAATGTGGCATAGTCACAGGTTCCAGAGATTAGGGCATGAACATCTCTGGGGGGGGCATTATTATGCCTACTACAGCTCCAATCACTTTGTTTTGTGTAATCATAAATAGTGCAAGTTATTCAATACCAATCAATGGTATTCAAATAGCCTTTGGCCATGTGCACCTATTCATCCATTCAGTAAGTATTTATTGAGAACCTAATATGTCAGGTAATGTTCTAGATGCTGAGGAACAGCAATTAACAGCACAGATAAATTCTTTGCTCTCATGGAGCTTAGGTTCTAGAAGGAGAGACATATAAATTAATATTGCAAATATTCTGAATGTTTGGGGCTATGAAGGAAAATAATGCAGGATTAGATATCAGAGTGTGCTAGTATATGTAATATATGGGATGCTATGTTATCACTGAGTGTGGTCAGTGGGTCAGTGATGTCCTTTCTGAAGAAGCAATATGGTAGGTTTAGTGGTGGCCTTGAAAAGGTATGTCCGAGTCTTAGCCCCTGGTACCTGTGAATGTGATCTTATGTGGAAGTACATTCGAGCCTCTATATCCACAGGTTCTGCATCCATGCATTCAACCAACTGTGGAACAAAGATATTTGAGAAAAAAATATATAAAAAAACAATTAAAATTACACGAACAAAAACAATATAGTATAACAACTATTTATATGACATTTACATTGTATTAGGTATTATAAGTAATCTAGAGATGATTTAAAGTATAGGGAAGGACACACATAGGATATGTGCAAATACTTACTGTACCGTTTTATATAAGGGACTTCAGCATCCTTGGATTTTAGTATCCATTGGGGGTCCTGCAACCTCAGGATGTTGGCCTTGACCTGACTAACAAGATATATTGGTTCCTCCACTCCCACCACACAACTGCTTATTTCCTTTTGTGTCTACAAATAGAAATCCATTGTGTTAGGCTTCTTGTGCAACTATGTCCTATATGTTAGTAACATCGCTGATACGCTGATATTCCCACAACATAACCCTGCCCATCAGTGAGAATTAAGGCCAGAGATGGAAGAATGAAAATCTTACACAAAATATAAAAGCCTTACTTGCTCACCAAAGGTGTTAACTAGTAGTAAAATGAATGGATTCATGTTCACTCCCCCTGCTGGTCCCTACTAACTCTAACTCTAGAAAGCCATATAATTTTATCAAAAGGGGGCAGAAGAAATAGACTCAAAACTAATGAATGGCTTATTAAAACTTGTAATATGTGTGCCAATAGTTGCTAGAACTGTGTTACAAATAAAATTATAATGGGGTAGGATGTTATATTTCTAACCTGATATTTCCATTTTAAGAAATAAAGGTCAAGTCTTAGGAAATGAAATTCCAGGTTTTAAAGGCTTTGAAACTGTGTAATTGATAGGATTGTCTCCAGGAAATCAGTAATGCACAGATACATAATCAGTGCTAGTTTCTTAGGAGATATTTTATTTCTTTTAACACTAGTACCTTTCCCTACTATGTAAAACATAAATATTTCACATTGCATGCACATCAAAGTAAAACTAACCATAGACTGTATATGTGTGTATGTGCTTTGTATGCATATATACACAGTGAATCTTACCTTATGTCCCTATAGGCAGGAAAAAGAACAAAAGATGCATATAATATTTCATCTCTGCTCATTTTCCCATGCTCCTTCATTTTGTTTTTCATCTCACATGCAAATTAAAATGTTCTAAATGACAAAAGAAAATTTCAGTTGTGGGAAATTAAGCATAAAATGTGAACTGAATCTTGATTTTAGAATCTTAGTGGTTACTTAAAATACAACATTTCACACCCCTTTCAAGGGAGCACCTGCTAAATTCATTTGATTTCAATGTAGAAATCTCTGTAATTTGAGTAGATAAGGGTAATCTAGAAACAAGAACATGAGCAGAGGAATGGTCAAAGTTTCTTGGAATCAACAAGTTTGAAATATGCTTACAGAAAACACTGCTTTAATAAGGGTTATTTTAATTCAGAAGGAATCTATCCATGGCCCGTGAAATTATCATCAGAGAAGTGGTTGCCACAGAGTGGTGCAATGACCAGGCTCGGCATCAGAAGGCCTGAATTCTAGTTCTGACTTCATTATTAGTAAGATGACTGATCTCATGCCAGTCACTTAACTTCACTCTGATTCAGTTTTTTTTAATATTTAAACTGAGAGCTGTGTGAAAAATTAAAAAACAAAACACATGTCATATTTTAGGCTGCATAAAATGTGGAAAATGTTTTATTTTTAAATGTCAGCAATGTTATCACTAAGATATATCTGGATATCTACAAGGGTACAAGGGATTTATGTGCAATTTATCTATGTAGATGGCATATATAGACTACATATACCACTATGCTCCTTATTTTGAAGGTCAAAGGATTAGCCATATTTTTAAATTCCATCACTGATGAAAATTAAATATCTTTAAGAAAACTACAAATCAGTCTTTCCAATTATGCTTTTATATTTTAGTCTGCTTTATCTTTAATACAGTTATGATTTTTATCCTATGTCGAAAAATACAAAAACATAAGATCTAAAGATGTTTCTTGATTATGTCCCCATGCTTTTTCATTTTGTTTTGGTTTAATATACAAATAACAACATTTTAGAAAAAAATATTTCCAAATTTGTATATTTTGAAGTTTTATTCTGCAAATATGACCCATTCTGCTCATTCTTTTTAAATACTACATATTTTATTAAAATAATTTTATATAATGAAAAGGAAAGCAAGAAGTGCTGTGGATCAGTAGACACAATTCTCCAATAGAAGGATTCAACTCTTAATGGATGATCAAAGGTATATTTCATTGGAAAACGTGAAACTTAAAAAGACACGAATTTTCAGATGGTGGCAAACTCTCCTAGGAAAATGTACACATAAAGGGTAGGTTTGTAGGAGAATGAACACCTGTTATCACATTCATAAATAAAAACTGTTGACTCAGCCTAGAAACTTATAAGATCTGTGTAGAATAATTTTCGTCCCCTTTGGTTTATCTCCAGCTTGTTTTCTATCATAAATATTCATTGAAACAAATATATGCTACTGATTCCTTCCTAATCTGAGGCTAAAGCTAAATTTACTATGTTCTTAGTGGAAAAAGAAAATCAAAAGTCACCACCTATGTGAATTCAAGCTTTCTCTTTTTTCCTTTTCTAAAATAGAGCAAAAATCTATATTTCATTCCAAAAAGAATAGCCCTTTTGAGACATGTGCAGACTTGTTTATCTCATAGGGATTTCAAATAGTAATTCACAGGATGCAGGTGATAAGGACTTTATATAAATATAAAGCTAAAAGAACTAAGTAGTTACATTTTTTGTTTGTATTTAATATTATTTTGGTTTTGATGCTTTAACCGTATTTTTTCAAAGGGAAACCGTAAAGTTTGATGGAATTTTGATGGAATGCAGACTGAACCACTATCAAGAGAGCTGTGTTCTGGTCTGAACTCCACCACTGACTTACTGTGTATCTCTAGGTTTCATGTTTTTAAAATAAAAACAGCAAAGCTTGCTGTAATCAACCTCACAGGGATAACAGCGAGAAAAAAAATGAAGTAAGCTACTGGAAAAGCTTTTATTTTTAAGAAGAAATGTAATTTGCTGTTTTTTGCTAAATTATGAAATTCTCCCTTAGGTTTTGACATTTTCAACTTAAAATGTAAATGAATATTGCTAGTCTGCCTCGAGCCCTGTCTCTGATACTGGAAACCTGAAAGATAGTCCCAGTTTAACTGTATATTCTTCTAAGATGTATTACAAGGCAGGGAATCTTTTAGGTGCTGGAATCCCTGGTGACCAAGACAAACCAGTTCTCCTGGAATTTTTTATTAATATTTTATGAAGTAGACAGACTCTATACAATCCAACAAACAAATATTTTCTCAGGTGCAGATAAGTACCATGGAGAAAAATAGAGCCAGATAATTGAATGGCTTGGGTGGCTAAAATCCTAATTTTTCTGGCTCTCCCTCAACAAGAGTGAAGTTGCTACAGTGCCTTTCTTTTTAACACCTTCTTCTTTGACATTCAGTGGCCTCTGCCCTCAGCCCTCCTTGCTGAGTACAGTCCCTTGGGAATATACTTTTTCTTCTCTACCCCTCTTCTTCCAGTAGGGGTCATCAGACTCTTCAAAAAAAGAAAATTCTGTTGACTAAAATTCTTCCTTTTTGAGCACTGTCTCTCTACTTAAATGTTTGCAGTCATCTGTCAAAGGGGCAACAATATTTATTTGTACATCTAGGAGCACTTCCTATTCATGGCTTTATGGCTTCCTCCTTTATATTTCTCTCTCAAGGACCTCTAGAGATGCTTCCAGGTCAGGCATTAGTCATATGTTTCAAAATTTGATCCATCAGTTGTAGGACTCATGACAAAAGGAACTGTCTGTGCCAAATCTTCTAATTAGGGCTTCATAAGCAATCCCCCAAGGCCTCTCCAAGGAGTGAGAAGATGTGATTACTGGGTGAAAGGCGTCATGGTACAAGGCCACCACAAGCCACGTGATACAGACCATCCTCTCCCCAGCTGGAGTCTGTAAGGCCTGAGGAAGGTGACAAATGTGGAAGGCAGGGCAAGAATACAGTTGCCTTCCAGAGAAGTTCACTTTATCACTGCTCATGGGGGCAATGCTGGTTGGGGTTCTCTGGCTTCAAGCAGCTGAGGCCCAGCTGCACCCCTGCAGGGTTTATAGTCGGCCCTTCAGCCTCTTCCTCTTTTTCAGTCTGGAGCAGCTTCACAGAAGCTGAGAGTGCAGCCCATGTCTTCTGTTAAATGAAGTCTAAGATTGTTCGATAATATTTGGCTATTACTTGCTCCCCCAGCAACTTAATCTGGAATTTCTAGTCTTCCAAACTGTGTTATGTGACATCCTGGATAGACATTCCTGAGAGTTCTTCCTACTCCTTAAATGTAGATCAGGAAATTTTTCCATCTTTTCTCTGAGGTGAGGTTAGGAACTTGACATATGAATCCCAAAATCTGTCTACTTTGCCATTTTCTGCTCTAAGTCAATAAGAAAATGTGCCACCAAGACTGCAGTTTTATTAGTTTCTTGTGGGGAAAGGGGGAAAATTGCCTAAACAAAGATCCTGAAGACTCTCCTTTCATATAGGTAGTCTCAGTACTTCTAACTTTAAAATCATCTTGACCCATATTTTTGTATCTCTTTGGTTGTACTTTCTCCAGGGCTTCTGTTTGATTTAATATCATGCCACCTTCATATCTTAAATCCATGAGCTAAGTTCAGAAATGATGAAAATACACAATTAACTAATTTTATCCAAGTTATGACTGAGTACCTTTAGTGCACAATCCTGAAAATGTAACCCCAAATATCACCTGATTATATAGTTTTGCCCCTGAAAAGGCTGTTAAGGCACCCACAAAAGCAAGAAGTAATAACTCCATTTTCGGAAGGCCAATGAAATAACGTAGATTCCTAGAAAAGATTCTACAGAGGGTTTTAACTGGTTAGTCATAATGAAATTATTTTTTAATAATCCTTCCTTAGACGTGTTTTGGTTTCTCAAAATTTTCCTGTTCAAGGCAGTCACCAAAATTTCATGCCTTTTCTCTCATCTATACCTCTTTTAGTTCACTGCCTTGATCTCTGTGCAGTGACACTCATTCGTGCCTTGATCTGTACATAGGTCACCCGCTGACATGTGTAGACTCATGGGAGCCATTGGTCCTTTTCTGTTCTAATAGCTTTTCCTGTGGACTCTATCTCCTTTTCCCTTCCCCACCACTACTTCCATAATTCTGGTAAAGAAAAAGAAAAGTAAAAATAAAAACAAGAAGCTATTCTTTGCTGTGGCTTATTGATAGCAAAAGATTCAGTTTAACAAATTTGTATAGACTGCCTACTGAATACTATGGGCTGAAATAATTGGAATAAAAAACTATTCTTAAAACACAGTTATGCTCTCAAAATACTTTAGCATGAGCTGTCTGCTTTGATTCAAAGTTACACAGAGGCTTCTCTTGGAAGTTTTCCTATAGGCCCAGGGGCCACTCCTCAGATTTACAGCAATGAAAACATAAATGAATCTGCTCACTTAGGGGTGACCAAGCTGTGGAGAAGTGATGAATGCTAAGCCAACTTGCCAGAAACTGATTTATAAACCAGAATGCTGATTCATTAAATGAAATGGGAGATGGATCTGGTAAGATAACCAGCATTAATCATTTGAACAGGCTACTCCCTCTTAATGAATAAGTCCATTGAAGAGACTAAATTACAGATCAGAAGGATTCTTGGTACTGGGAATTAGGAAGAAGAGAAAGAAATGTTAAGGGGCATTCCCTTTAACTCGGGTTATTCAGACAATTTGTTCCTCCCTATTCTGGAGTTCCTGCAATCTAAGAGTCTGGCAGCTGACAGGGGATTGATGTCACCCTCAGGCAGTTCTTGCCTTTCGGCTGACTTTTACCTCTTTTCCATTCAGACCACCAACCTTAACTTTGAGAGGGACAACAAAGCTCCAACATTGTTACAAAGATTTAGGTCAGAGTTTATTTTGCATTCATGACATTTAGTTTCCTGTGCCTCTAGGAGATAAACTTGAGAATCTGGTAAAGAGATTTGAGGAGTACATTAAACCCATCAGTCATCCTTTATAGAAACCATTTTTATAAGTCAGTTTTTTCAACAGATGAACAACCATGTCTGTTTCAGCTTGATGCTTATTAGCTTTAATTTTCAAGAGGTGATGGTTTTCCTCATTCAATTTAGTAACTACTTACTGAGCTCCTCAAGAGCAAGAAAACTCAACATAGGAAACAGGAATGAGCAAGGCAGTCCTCAATGGAAGCTTACAGTCAGATATGAACAACAATGAGTGGAAATAATTATGATAAAGAATTAGGATATCATATAAAAGAGTCTGTTCCAGAAAATGGGACAATCACACCACCGAGTAAACATGAGGTTTTACCAAAAGAGATGGGAAAGAAGCTGCTCCGTGCACTTGAGGAGATCTTGGTGAGCCACAGTCTATAGGGAGAAAAGCCCCAAACACATTCAGAGACAGAAAAATAAGGGTATGGTCCCTATTTCAAGACTGTAAGGATTACATATCAAAGACCTGATCTGCCAATTCTATTATGGATTTTAAAAATCTAAACAAAACAAAAAACAAAAACCCTATCTCTAACTGGAACCACAGCTGATCAAGTTAGCTGTTGTGTTTTTCTTTACTTTTATGAGTAACACTTGGATTTGAAAAGCCATGACAATTAAAAGGTAATTATTAAGGCAACAGAACATTTAATGGTTAAATCTATTAGATGCAACTTGATTATAAAGTTTTTTTCAGTAGAAACCAGTCATCAATTGTTGGTTCATATGTAACCATTTGATCCTGATGGTGTAAAAGGAAACAGGCAAAATTAATATAAATTCCTTGATTTCTGAACTTTTGGCAATCCACTTAAGCTCTGGGATGCCTGATACACGTCATTTTCTATTATACGATTTCACTCAGAGGTGCTGTCTTTTGTGATATTGTAATTAGTGAAAAACCAATAGTCAATAAGAAGATAGTTTGAACTAAATGACAAGATTCTTTTGATTCATTATTTTTAACTAATTAAAAATGACTTGGCCGGGTGCGGTGGCTCACGCCTGTAATCCTAGCACTCTGGGAAGCTGAGGCAGGTGGATTGCTCAAGGTCAGGAGTTCGAAACCAGCCTGAGCAAGAGCGAGACCCCGTCTCTACTAAAAATAGAAAGAAATTAATTGGCCAACTAAAAATATATAGAAAAAATTAGCCAGGCATGGTGGTGCATGCCTGTGGTCCCAGCTACTCGGGAGGCTGAGGCAGGAGGATCGCTTGAGCCCAGCAGTTTGAGGTTACTGTGAGCTAGGCTGATGCCAGGGCACTCTAGCACGGGCAAGAGAG
>CAUYRT010095757.1:0-55678 GCA_963574885.1 Lepilemur ruficaudatus
TACAGGCATGCACCACCATGCCCGGCTAATTTTTTCTATATATTTTTAGTTGGCCAATTAATTTCTTTCTATTTTTAGTAGAGATGGGGTCTCACTCTTATTGAGGCTGGTCTCGAACTCCTGACCTTGAGCAATCCACCCGCCTCGGCCTCCCGGAGTGCTAGGATTACAGGCGTGAGCCACCGCGCCAGGCCAGTGAGAATTTTAAAAAGGTAGTCTCTTGAAAGACAATGTTAACATCCACAGTGTTTGGTGCATAACAGAAGCTTTGTATGTGCTTACATTTCTGGTGCTTTTAAGTAAAGATTATGCCAGGTCTTCTTCAAACCCCTTGGTGCCCTCCGCAGCTTGCTTTGTAGCACTAACAGCAAAGCACAGACTTGCTTCAGTCCTGACTTAACTAACAACGTAATACATCGTATTAACAGATGTGCTTGTGGCTCCCAAATCCCTTCCAGTTCTAATTCTAAGTCTTAGGGTTTTAAAACCTTACAATGACAAAGAACTATTGTTCTATATCCAGAACCAAAGTTTGTGGTCCCACCAATTTGCTCTTGGTGTCCTCTGCCTGTCTTTTCCTCACCCTTGCCACCCTGCTGCCCCAGAGCCTGTCCCTGAAGCTAGTTGTCGCCTACACCCTCAGTGTGATCTGAGCCATGTCTTACCTTTTGTCATCAGCACCCAGAAGTGTTCTAGGTAAATCCTCATTGCAACTTGAGTCTGACAAAATTAAAAACAGGGAACAGGATTTAGCTGTGTGGCTGTGTGCAGTCACTTTATCTCTCAGAACCTCAGCTCCTCCCTCACCCCCATCTCTGATGCTGGCTATCTGCTGGTCCTTCAGGCGGAGCCCCAGCACAGCCACCTAGCTTAAGCCATCCCCGTTCCCCCTTGCAGACTCTACCCGGGGCTCCCAGAAGGATTCTTACCCCCAGTAAAGCTGTCACTTGGTGTGAACAAGATCCAGGCCCCTTAGCTCCCTCTCCACAGTTTGAGGCACAGGACCAGCATGTCGTAGCCCCTGAGCTGGATGACCCCTTAGGTATCCAGGAAGCCCTCCCCAAGATTCCCCATCTCTACAAGGCACATAGCACCTTCATCTCCTTCGTTGCCATGAGGATTAAACAAGTCAAAATTACAAGTGGCATAAATGTAAAAATAAGCTTTGTCTGGCTTTGTGAGTTTCTAGCATGTTTGGAGAGCTCTTGACACACTCCTCTCAGCAATATAATGTAGAGAAAGTACGTTGGTCAACCTGCCAAGGCAAGGAAAGACCCTGGGGCTCCCCAGAGACCCCACTGAGGGACCTTTTCCAGGCTAACCTCTGAGCTTTCCGAAGCTTGCTGAGCAACAGTGGCCAGCCTAGCTCAGGAGGAGTGGGAATGCCTTTCCCAGGATGTCCCATATCCATGGAAACCGTCCCTGAGCACTTGCTCTGTGCCAGCCCATGCTGGGCACAGGGGACACCAGAGCAACCGATAGCCCACAGCTCCTACCCTCTCAGGGCTCCCAGGACAGACAGATGTGGCACCTCAAAAATCCACCCACATCCCCTTGCAAAGAAAATGGTTATCTGACCAGATGTAGACCCAAGGAGGGTCATCACCAGAGTGTCAGAGCTGGCAGGACCCTTACAGAGCATCAAGCCCAGCCTCAGATTATTCAGAGGGAAAACCAAGGCCCAGAGAGAGGGTCGGGGAAGGACCAAGGTCAGATGGGGTGGGAGGTGGGCACATAACACAGGCGAGCGGCCTCCTGCCCTGCCAGCCCGTTGCATCTTTTGTCAGGAGATAATGATGATCCAGCTAGTCTCCCAAGCTCATGTCTTGCCCCCAGCTCTTCTCCAGCCGCTGGGTGTGAGCTCCAAAAATATTTGTTGAATGGATAAATGAGTCTTGCTCATACCTGTATCTGTACCTGGAGGCATCCCCGGTGTCCTGGCTGTGCTGGCTGTTTCACCTCTGTTAATCCCCACAATCTGCCAGGCTGGTGCATTAATTCACATTGCACAGGTGAGAAAACAGGTGCTGGGCAGGCGGCCACTCCACCCAGGTCCCACAGTTCCGCCCCTACTGGCCAGAAGCTCTTGCCGTGGCTCCATCCTCCCTTACACCCCCTTGCCCGGGCTCCTGTTTGGAGCCACCAGGAGCCACAGCATGAATAAAAGAAACAGCAGCTGTCACTCCACACTAGAAGTTGAACTTGGCAATGGGCCCATCCCTATGTGGCAGAGGCAGATTTTGAAGCATTAACTTATTGCGAAAGAGCTCTCCTTTGGTCCAAGGGCTCTCAGAGATCCATGGGAAAGCTGGTCCCTTCTGCCTACATACCTTGGAGTGTTACCTCCTTCACCATGGAGACAGTTCTCATTTTTAGGACACAATGCCTAGAATTTGGGATTCTCTTGTTGGTTCTTGCAATTGATCAGTATGGTGGGAGGGAGGCGGAACAAAGGCAGAAATAGCCCAGACAGCTGGAGGTCAGCCTTCCAGCAACCTCAGGCACACAGAAGACACGGACACAGAGATGGAAGAGTATCTGACAACCATAGCCAAAGCAGCTGCCACAGACCTCTGCGCTTTGCCTCAAGAAGCAGCACTCAAACCCTCACGTGAGAGCTCAACAGCTAGTATTTCACTTATAGTTTTAACAAGTGCGGTTACCCATAGTACTTCCTAGCCTACAGTAGATTCAGAACAGCAAATTCAGGGAGGCAGAACTAGAAGCAGCACGTTCATGAAGAAAAGAAGGCATGGCTCCAGCAAGGGAGGACTCAAAATTGTAACACACAGAATCCCTTTGGTCCAATGACACACGTAATGAAGATGTAATGTAGATGTCCAGCAATGAAGGAAGGTCAAAAATCTTTAAAGAATGTATGGCACAGAGGAATGATTAAAAGAGTGATTCTGGCCGGGCGCAGTGGCTCACGCCTGTAATCCTAGCACTCTGGGAGGCCAAGGGGAGGGGGGCCTGCTTGAGCTCAGGAGTTAGAGACCAGCCTGAGCAAGAGTGAGACCGGCTCTACTAAAAATAGAAAAACTAGCCAGGCGTTGTGGTGCATACCTGTAGTCCTAGCTACTCGGGAGGCTGAGGCAGGAGGATTGCTTGAGCCCAGGAGTTTGAGTCTGCAGTGAGCTACGATGACACCACTGCACTCTACCTGGGGCACCAGAGTGAGACTTTGTCTCAACAAAAAAAACAAGGCAACTGAACACCCCTCCTCACAGCCCCCCACCTCTTAAAAAGAAAAAAAAGAACGTAGCCACTGTCTCCTCAGCCCCCTCCCCCTGCCTTCTTCCTTCTCTCTGCGGAAGGTCCCAAACTCCGCTTCAGAAAACAGCCCAGCTTGTCTGCGGATTGTGTTTTTCCTGGGTGCGTCCTCAAAATCTTGGCTTAATAAACCTCCGTTGATTGAGATTTTTGCCTCAGTCATTTATTTGGGACAACAGGGAAATAATAGCAAAGCCTTGCTGAGCCCTGCATGGTGTATGCGCCAACTCCCTTCATCCTCATGCCTGCCCAAGTGGCAGGGAGGAAACTGAGGCTTAGGCAGGGGACCCTTCTTGCCCAAGGCTCCAGAACTGCTAAGTCCACAGGCAGGATTCTATCCCAGGTCCTCTCTGGATTCAAGTCCTGCCTGTCCTTCCTCCCTGCTGCACCTAAATGTCCCCAGCCTCCACGAAAACACTCCTGGGTTCCTTCCTGCCTCCCTCTTCAGAGCTGCTGCCTCTCCTGTTCAGGGAGGGCAGGCTTCAGCTTCCCACCCGAGCCCCGCACTGAGGGCCCTCGCCAGAGCCAGCCTGCTGAGGCCCTCCTCACCACCAGCACCTGTCAGGAGTTCCTCCCTCCACTCGCCCACTCCACCCACAGGTGTTTTGAGCATCCCCTTGTGCCAGAAGCTATATGCAGAGCAGTTGGAGCATAGAGGCTCTTGTTCTTCTTTTAATGGGGGTGTGGCGGCAATGGGGAGCGGTTTCCAGAGGCCAGCTTGAAAGAGTGAGGGCAAGTTGGCCAGAGGAGGAAGGCAGAGCCTGACCAGTGTCCCAGGAAGAGGGACCTGGCTCTTGTCTGGCTGGCTGGGGCAACATAGCAGACAGATGACAAAGCCACACCCAAAATGCTGCTACCTCATTCCCACCCACCTGCCCACCACCTAGATGTTATGTCAGGCCATCAGCCCCCATCTTTGCTGCACCCCTCCTGAATCT
The DNA here is from genome assembly GCA_963574885.1 of Lepilemur ruficaudatus. NCBI lineage: Eukaryota > Metazoa > Chordata > Mammalia > Primates > Lepilemuridae > Lepilemur > Lepilemur ruficaudatus. The sequence continues at coordinate 4,212 of CAUYRT010095757.1, forward strand.
GGCCCCAGTCTGACCTTGCAACCTACGGCTCACTCCCCATCCCAGCCTTCGCCTGCCCTTGCCCCTCACCTGGACCTGCAGCCACCACAACCCCGGCCTCCTCTGCCACACACCTGCCCTCCCTGACTGCCCATGCCTGGCAGAGCCTCCAAAGCCCCTTGCACGTCCCCTGTGCCCCTCTGCGCCTGGGGGTGAGTGTCTCAGCTCCACGCATCCTGGCCAGGCAGGTGCTCCGTAGTAAATACCTGCTGGATGACTGAGCCTTCCTCCTCCCACATGGCCAGGGGAGCGGTGCTGCCTTTAAACTCCAGAACAGGCCAGGAGATTTGCCAAGAACCATGCCGTGAAGGTGCGTCTGGAGGTGCAGGGGGAGCCGGGCCTAGCGCTTCGGCCTCTGGTTTTCTCCCAGTGTCCCTTCCCAGGCCCCTTGGACGTTAGCCTCCCTGGTCCTGGTTGCTGGTCTCTAGAATTGTGTGTCCATCTGCCTTCCCTGTTAGACTGAGAGCCCAGCCCTGCTGCAGTCAATGCTCAGGACAGCTGGAGGCTGGCTGGTCCAAGGTGGAGGTTTCACCTCAAGACGTCCCCCGGCCCAGTGGGCCCAGCCCTCCTGGGAGATCTAGCTTCACCCAGCAGGCATGAGCCACCCCCTGTAAGGTGGGGAGCCCAGGAAAGATAAGCCTGGGGGTGCTAAACAGAGCTGGGCTGGGGTCCAGGGAAGGGAAAGAAAAACTGCTCACCTGCCTTCCCTCGGGACCCCCAGGTCTCTTCCCTAGAGGCTGAGGGGAGGGCAGGCCCCTTGCGCCCAGGACCAGCCCAAGCCTCTGCTTCCCACCGCCCAGCGCCGAGCTCAGACCTCTCAGCCCCAGCCCTGCCCTTCAGCCTGGAACAGGCTGAGTTGCCACCAGCTGCTGCCGCCTCGCTGCGCCTGCACAGCCGCCCTCCCTGAGTGCCCACGCCTGGCAGAGCCGTGGAGAGCAGTCCGCACAAACCAGCCTTCATGCCTCCCACGCTTTCTCACAGCCTGGCCCGCTCCCTCCGCTCCCCCTACGCAGCAGGGGGTGGAGACACCTGCCTGCCGTTGGCTCTTCTTGACTGTGGCCCTCTCTGAGTCTCGGTTTCCTTGTCTACAAAATGGGTCTGGCCCTTGCCACCTCCCTAGGTTCCTAGGAGGAGCTGGGAGATGTGGTCTCTGGGGAGAAGAGGGCTGAACTCAGGTGGTGGCAAGTGGGGGACTTCGTGTAGGCAGGAGGACTTGTGGCCACCAGAGATCAGGTGCATTCAGGGTTGGGGGGGCACTGGCTCGGGTCCCCATTCTGGCAGCGTGGTCTGCACTGTCCCTCCCAAAGGGGACACAGAGGCCACCGAACCTTCCACAGGGTCCCACTCACTGCCTGTTATCTGACTGTCCCCCCAAGAGATGGGGAAGACCTTGAAGGCAGGGACAGCATCCACCTTGTAGAGGATGCTGGCACCTTGATTGACAGGTGTCATTATCACCATTTTACAGAAAAGGAAGCTGTGATTTGGGGGATTCGCCGCTGTTAACGGGAAAAAACCCAAACTCTGTAAAATAATTTAAAGAGGTTTATTCTGAGACAAATGTGTGTGATCAGCCTGGAGCACATGACCACGAGAGGTCCTGAGAAAATGTGCCCGTGGTAGCTGGGTTACAGTCTGGTTTTACATGTTCTTGGAGACAAGAATTACACGTGAGACCCTGAGCCAATACACGGAGGGCATGCATTGGTTTAGCCCGAAAAGGCAACACACTGGGACAGCTCAAAGGATGGGGGGCCTTACAGGTTATAGGTGGGTTTAAAGGTTCTTGGATTTGTAATTGGTTAAAGAAATGAAGCTTTGTCTAAAGGCTTGGAGTGGTTTAATTTAAGGATATCTGTTAATCAGAGACAAGCCACCTGATATTTACCTCAATGATCTCTTAAGTAAATTGATGGCCTGCAGGCGCGGGTCAAGCTTTGCCATATACAGCCTCAGGCCTATAAATGATTTAGAGTCTTATTGTTACAAAGGACATCTCCAAGAAGGGAGCGGGCATAAAGAGGCGAGTATGACCTCACTTCTCCTGGCTGGCAACTCAGCTTTAAGGTTTTTTGGAGTCCTCTTGGGCTACAAGGGGTCCATTCAGTCAGCTAGGGGGCTCAAGACTTACTTTAATTTGGTTCACACCCCCTTGCACAAGGTCACACGGCCAGAGAGTGGTGGACTGCTGCCCAACAGTGGCAGCTACGTACCCAGTCCAGGGTCACTGCGTCCCCTGCACTGGACTCTTCACAGGTAGGTTGTGGGAATATTCCTGCCTGTGAAGGTCATGTTGGACCTATATTCACCATGAGGCCCAAGCAGTCTGTGCTCCTGCTCGTGAACCAGTTTGTGGCATGATTTTTCTCTTTGGTACTTTTTATAGATTAAAAAATTTTGCTCCTTTTTTGGAGACAGGGTCTTGCTCTGTTGCCTATGCTGGAGTGCAGTGCAGTGATCATAGTGTTAGGTAGATAGCAAAGGATTCTGGGTCTTCTAGGAATGAAAGTGGGTGCTGTTGCCTTGGTGCAATTGTCCCACCTGGAGAGAAGGACAAGTGTAGGCCCCAGGCCCCATCTTTGTCGTGCTCCACCCTCCCGAGTGACTGCCATAGCTGGGGGAGGAGGGAACACCCTATGAACCTGCCAGTCAGAACTTGGCGCACCAGCTGCAAAAGAATGCAGAGGACTCTCTAGCCCATGGGCCAAGCAGCATAGGTAACCTAGAGTCTGAAATTGACCTAGAACAACCGACATGCGCAGTAATGCGACTCCCAACTGTCCAATCAAAGTGGTTCCATGGTGACTGACGTCTGAGGCACAAGGGAGGTCCCAATGCTGGCACTATAAGACAAGACGCAAACCATCACCAAGCCCTTCCTTTTGCTCTCCCTTTGTTGCAACGATGGGTCTGCTCGTCATCTGTTGCATATGTACCATGCTTTGTAAACGCATGTCTTGCTCTTGCCCTAAAATCCTATCTTTCTCCTTAGTAAACCTCATTTTCGTGCTTGCCTTTGGTGCGTCTGGTCATTCTTTGGCCGTGAGTGCATCGAGAACTGACATTTCAGACTGAAACCTGGCAATAGCTCACTGTAGCCTCCAACTCCTGGGCTCAAGTGATTCTCATGCCTCAGCTTCCCGAAGAGCTGAAACTACTGGTGCACACCACCACACCAGCTAATTTTTTTGTTTTTTGTAGAGACGAGTTTTGCTGTGTTGCCCAGGTTGGTCTTGAACTCCTGGCCTCAGGTGATCCTCCCACCTTGGCTTCCCAAAGTGTTGGGGTTATAGATGTACACCACCATGCCTGGCCACATTTTGTTCTTTTATCATTACTCAAATATTTACCAAAGTATCTCGTGTGTGCTAGGTCATGTGGTAAATGCTAAGGACCCAGAAATGAGTCCTTTTTGGTGTATAGGGGAGGCTAATGTGTAAAAAGAGATTTTATTTATACTTTTATTTTTTCTTCCGTGTGAAAGTAATTCATACCCATTGCAGAAAATTCGGCAAACTCAGATGTGTCCAGAGAAGAAAACACAGGGCCCCTGTAATCTTGCTTTCCAGAGATAGCCGCTGCAACATGGCACATTTCCTTCCAGCCTGTCTTTCTACATGTCATGCATAATATGAGTCTGAGCTTTAGTTTCCCAATCTGCGGTGCAAGCAACTGCTCTGAGCTTCAGTTTTCTCATCTCTGAAACAGCTTTAAAAACATTCCCTACCTCACAGGACTACATGGAAGTTAAATGAGACAGTGACCAAGGAGTGCTGAGCAGCGGCCGGGCCACAGGGAGTGCTTGGTAGGTAGTGGCTGCTTGGTGATGCTGAGAGGGTGATATAGGTGTATCAATTCATACTTATCACACAGCCAACACAACAGCCTAACTTCTCATTCTCCAGATGGAGGAACTGAGGGCCAGGGAAGAAAGAGTTATAGGGTTTGAGAAGGCGAGGGCCATCGTGAGAACCCAGCTGTTTCCCTTCCCACCCAGGACCCACCATAGCTGGGGGGCTGCCCTGGTAACCTCTCCTACGACCTGTTCTGTGCTGCAGCAAAAAGCGAAGACTCTCAGGTGTGCCCCTTCTTCCTGGAAGCCTGCTCATCTGTCTGAGACAGTTTGCAAAGCATTTGTTGACGCATAAATGACAGTCGTTATAGAGTGCCAAGGGGAACAACTGGGATATCTAGTAACGGTGTGGCCAAATGATCAGCCCTTCCTTGCAACGGGAAGCAAACTTTAGGTGAGAGGTTTTAGAACATCTCAAATTTTTAAAAGCAGATTATGTAAAGACAATCAGATTTAGAACAGAAATCAATGACACTGAAAACAGGTATCAATGAAACTTAAAACTTGTTCTTTGAAAAGACAAATAAAATTGATAAAATTTTAGTCAGCCTAACAAAGAAAAAAGAGAAAAGATAAAAATTACTAATCTCAGAAATGAGAGAAGGCCCATCACTAATGATCTCATTGACAATAAGAAATAATAAAGGAATATTATGAACAATCTATGCCCACAAATTTATTAACTTAGATAAAAAGCTTTCCTTGAAAAAGAAATTCTAGAGCACACACAAGTAAGAACAGATAATCAAAAAAGGCCTTTATCTACAGAAGTAATTGAATTAATAATTAAGAACCTTTCAAAAAGGAAAAAATATCTGTGAATTTACATTTTTAAAAATCTTTAAAGCAACTTTTATTATGGAAAATGTCAAATATATGCAAAGTAGAGATAAGAGGCTAATGAGCTCCTGACCCCCATCTCAGCAGTGACCAACGTTCTGCTCCTCTCACCTCCTCCCTGCCAGATGCACCTATTCACATGAAAACACTTCAGCTTGTTCTCCACGAGTGTCTACCAGGAAGTGTTTTTGGAAGCACAGTCACAATATCATCAGCATAGCTAATAAAATGAATAATCCCTCACTATCTTCTAACATCCCAATTATGTTTAGCAATGTCTTTTTACAGTTTGTTCACACCCGGGTCCAAAGGCCACACACGGCACTTGCTCTGCAAGACGGTAAGACCCGTTAGTATTTTCAGTGTGCAGCAGTGCTGACGGTGCTCATCCTCACGTGGTCTGCAAAGGGCTTTCCCACCCATGACGGGATCACCAAACTCACCGCCACGCTGGAGGTGGGGAGACCACCTCCACTTTCTCCAGAGAGGAGGACTGGGGTCTGAGGGGGAAGTGACGGTGTGGGCCCCCGCTCTGCAGCCACAGCCCAGGCCAAGCCCAGGGCTCACAGCCCAGTGCTCATCCGCATTTGTATACTGAGCTCATTCAGCTGTGGGAGGGAGAACATCATGGCCATCTTCTTTGAAAAGCTATAAAAGTTCTAGCAGGTTCCCTGCTGTGCGCAAGCCAGTTCTAAAGCCCGTACCCCACCTTGGGTCTGCCACTCACCCACCGCATGCGTGGTGCCCCTACACACAACCCCGCCCCGCGCCACGGCCTCCAGGAGGAAATCTGGACTCCTGCAAGAGAACACTCAGGGCCCCTCGACCCCATCCCTCCCCACTCCAGCCAAACCCACCAGGATACTGAGGTGCAGATCCTGCTAAACCAACTGGAGACCCTGGTGTGACAACTGATGTTAGGCACTAAGGAGGGACCTAGCACTGTCCAGCACCCATATGTACCAGGCACACAACTCCTTTTGATCCAGGGCTGTAAAATTCCAATTTCACGGACAAGAAAACTGAGGCTCAGAGAGGACGGAGGCCCCCTGGTTAGTCCTGGCCCTAGGTGGGTGCCGGGATTAACTAGAGCCCAGCAGTCGCGCCCCAGGTTGCTCCAGTGCCTCGCAGCCTCCCTTTCTCCCACAGGGCTGGGAGCGGGCTCGGCCCCCCACTTCTGTGTGGGCCAAGGCTCCTCACGCTGCATGGCCCCACGATGGATGGCTGTGCCCCAGCAGAAGTTTCCGCTGTTTCCTTTGATCTGCAGACACTCGCTGGAGAGCCAGATGCTGCCAAGGGGGAAACCACATTGTCAATGGCCAGTCTGCAGAGCCCCGGGTGGACCCAGTCCAGTGTCTCTTCCAGGTGAACGTGCAAGTCATTCCGCAGGGTCGCCCCCTTGGGTGTGCAAATGCTGAGTGGGCCTCCCTCCCTCCTGCCCTGCCCAGAGCCACCTCCATCTGGGCCATCAGTGGTCGGCACAGAGCTGGCGCCTTCACGCGTCCCCTGCACGGCAGCCAGCCCGCCGACTTCGCCAGGTCCCAGCAGGGCGGTCAGGCAGGGAGACCTGGGAGCAGGAGAAGCGAAGCGCCTGCTCGTGAAACGTTGTCCAGGCTCGCAGTGGGGCTTCCGCCGTTTCCTTCAAACCCCTGGAAAATTCAGACAGGCTGTGGCTCAGGCGGGTCAGAGAGACCCTCCGAAGTTTGTCTAGGAGAGATTAAAGAGAGAACTGTGATGTCTTTATTACCAGAAAACTGGAGTTGAGGCAGTTTTATTTAGAAATGCAAAATTTTTGGCCGGCAGCGGTCCCGGCCGGCACACAGTAGGCCCGACACGTGCTGCTGCGCAGACACGAGCTCCGAGCGCCGCGCCGCCTGCCTCGCTCCTCCGCGTTCCTTCGAGTGGGGCCGGGGAGCGCCTGCCGCGCCCGCCTGCTGGAAGTACACACCATACGGTTCCCCGGGGGCGGACTCTCCTCAGCTTGGGGCCTCCCCACTTGTCTGAATGAGGACTACATAGGCCCCGGTGGAGGACTCCCAGGGTGCCCCTGGGCACCACCATCACCCACTCCACAAACATGGGGATGCCACCAGGTGCCAGGCCTGGTGCCACAGCCTGAAACCCCCCAAAGCAGCTGCTTTGTCCTCATCGTGGGGGAGGTGGTCCCTGAACTGGCAGTGGTCCACTCCAGATTTTACAGCTGGGGAGAACAAGGCCCAGAGGCTTCTTTTTCTTCCTAATTAGCAGCTTGACCACCAACATGAAGACACGGGCCTCCAAACAACCCCAACCTGCTGTCCCCACCTCCACTGTGACAGCTCTGAAAGGTCAAGGTGTACAAAGTCGACAGGAAAACTAGGCTTCACTGCTCACCACCTCGGCCAGGTATGAAAATGTCCTCCCATTCGAGACACCCCCCCAACCCTGGGCAGGACTGGGAACCACTTCGAGTGCAGGAATTGAGTTCCGTATGGGGAGTCGGTCACCCTGAGGCCCAGGTCTCTCTGGTTCCTCCCCAGCTTGGGAAGAGGTGGTGGCAGGAGGGTGGTGGGTCTGCTCACGTGGGAGAGGGACAAGCCCACCAACATCCCTGGTAAGACCAGGTGGTGGCAGCAAGGCCGCCCACAGACCACCAGGCTGGCTCGGGAGCAGCCGTGTGAACACAGGGCAGCACTGTTGCTCAGAGCCAGGGTCTGCCACCGATTAATTTCGCCGCCCTGGTGGTGTCCCTGACTCTTCGGAGCCATTTCCCCGTTTCCCCATCTGTGATCAGCACGGGACCGTAGGGAGGCCTGAGCAGAAAGCACACGTAAAGTGCCCGCCCTGCAGCCAGGGCGCCTGGGGGAGGTTGGCCACTCGTTATCACTGGCCTGCAGCTGCAGTTTGTGGGAGGACACAGTGGCTATGTTTGACATCTGTGATCGCCAGGAACTGGATCCAGAGTAGAGCCATAAACGGTGCCCTCGGGCTCTTGGCCAGGGGGTGTGGCACTCATCGCCTGGGAGCTGAGTCAACCGGAAGAGGGCCAGGCTGCTCAGGAGCCCTGGGAAGCCCCTGGTCTTGAGCCTGGGGTTTATAGCACCTCCTTTTCAGCAGAAGAGAACACTCCTCCTGGCTAAGTCCACAAAGTGTTGGGTGTCCTGTGCTGTCACCCTCGGGTTCCCAGCCTGAGGCTTCCTAGACGACAGACAGGCCTGTGTGCAGGCCAGGCACAGAGCAGGGTCCCGTGAGCCATGGAGGGGATTCCCAGACCTCAGTTCTGCTGTGGGTTCAGGGGTAGTGGTGGTGCTATGGTGGTTTTGCAGTTTGCGGAGGCCACTGTGGCATGAGGGTGGGGCCCTGCACTTGGGAGTCTGACGACCAACAGCAGACCCCAGCTCACCATCGCCAGTGGGCACTCCCAGGCCAGCCCTTCGGAAACACTGGGCCTCGGCGATGGACACCCCAGCATTGCCAGGAAGGACCCAGAGATGGTGGGCACGTAGATCTGCTCTGTGCACAGCAGCTGGATCACAGCAGATGGGCTCGAGGGCCCCAGGAGCTCCTAGAGCCCCAGCAAGCAAGGGTCCTCCCCTCTCCGGGTCAAGGGGAGGCAGCGCTGCTGGTCCCGCGGTGGGGACCTGGAGGGCAGCATGGGGAGGGCAGGAGCACATGGGAGCCTGTACTCTGTGCCAGGAAATGAGCAGAAGCTTACCCTGTGGCTCATCAGGTGTGCTTGCCCAGCCCTGGGAGGGCGGAGCTGGTGTCGCATTTCAGTTCAGAAGAAAGCAGTCGGCTCAGGGTCACATAGCCGAGGGGAAGAGGTGAGGGCTCTTCCTATCGCATCTTCTCAGGTGGAAACAAGGAAGGAGGAACTGACAAAAACACATGCACCCACCGGCTCCGGCTCAGGACCGCTCTGACAATGAGCGTTTAATGAGCCCCTCAGCTTCAAAACATGGCCTCACCTGGAAGGGTCATCATCCCCACCTGTGACAGAGCCTGCTGGGATGGCAGACCAGAGGGTGGAGTCCTCTGGATTGTGATAAGTGGCAGGCCATCTGCTGGCCCCTTTGCCACCATCCTCTCCTGCGGACACGGGGGTGTGGAGCCCCTGGCCAGGCCCCAATGGGCATCCGTGGCTCTGCTGCTGCCCCTGGTCCCTGCCCTCCAGCCCAAGCACCACCAGGAGCCAGGGACAGCCAGAGGAGCTGGTTTCCTGTCTGGAAGGGGTGGTGTGCCCTCCCTACAGGATGAGCTGATGGTAAGGTGACCACGGTCAGAGATGAATGGCCTCTGTAGAGCTTAACCCCCACCCCCCACCAATGGCCCCACGGAAACGAGGGGCAGTAACCCGCACTCCTGGAGACAGACCCGGTTAGGGTCCTTAAAGGGCTCTGCTACCACAGGGCGAAAGGAGGAAGTGAGAGGCAGCCTGCCAAGACAGGATTTTCTCCTTAGTTACTGGACTTGATGTGGCAACTTCTCCTTTGCATTTCCGTCTTTGCTCTTTGTGTCCAGGATCCAGCAGACCGCAGGAAGCAGAGGGACCTCATCTTGTTGACCTTTGTACTCTAGCATCTATGCAGATGGACTATGTCATCTTGACAACCAACCCTTACATGAGGAGTCCTACTGTGACCTCCATTCACGTCTGAGGATACCAAGGTGTAGACAGTAATTTGCCCGAGTGCATGGCCAGGGGAGAGTCAGGACTCCCAGAAATGATATCCCCGCAGATATGCAGGAATACGTAACTCACAAGGGTTAGGAAGAGTGCATGGCAGAAGCAGCCACCCCTCCGCTTCTCAGAGTTAGTGGGATTTTGGTGAGCTGAGGTTTTGGAGTGTTCAATGGACTCTGCAGTGATAGTACCTAAGTTGAATCCTGGCTCCAACCTCCTGGCAAATGCCTAATGTCTCGCTATGTCTCAGTTTTCTCATCTGTAAAGTGGGGCTGTTAACACCCATAGAGTGCTTACTACGCTTGGCACACTGTGAGTTCCCAGTGAGAGCTGCTACTGTTATTAGCACATATACAGACACCATCCAGACATGAGGTGGTGTCATTACTAGTGTGATAAAGTGAGTCGACTGTCCCTGAAAACTCTATTAACTAACCACACAGGTGATGCAAGGCCAGCGGTGGGCTCTGAAGCAGCTGCTCGCTTCCCGCTCCCTGCATTTGAAACAGCACCGAGCTGGTGATGCCATCCAACAGGCTGCTTTCAAGAGAAACCAGGAACAGGGACTTCCTTTCTGTACTGGACTGCTGCGCAGATAAAGCCCTCCTGAGCAGCCAGAGCCGTCACTGCCTGTGCTCAGAGCCTGTCAGAGTGGCATCTGGAGTGGCAGAAGCAGCAGTCACAAGCAGGGGCCTGAGCACGGAACCCCCAGGACGGTTCCAAAGACACTTCACTGTGATGTCAGCACTCCAGGGTCCAGGGTCAGGCCAGAGGCCTATCTCTGCATTCGAGTGCACCAAGCAGTCCCGGATAACAGTGTCACTCAGCACCCACCCTGCTCTTGCCAGTACGGGCATTTGTGAAGCAATTATGCTGACAGTATTTACAGAATCACAGCAAAAGGTGAGAGCCATCAGGTGTCGGTCTGAGGTTAGGTAAATCAAGAGGAAAGGGTGTCTGTATGCACCAACTCATGTTCTGTACCAACCTCAGGTACACCTATGAAAGGAGCCATCCTGGTAACAGGTGTCACTTCCTATCAGTCAGGGTAAGGACTCGATAAAAATGGCGTTGGGGTGGCTGGCCAACTATCTGGGAAAAAATACAGCCAAATTCTTAAGCCTCAATCCTTGTACACAACATATATGCTTCAAAAATGAACCTTACATAAACTATATAGGTGCTTGAAAAACATGGAAGACTTTTATGCTCTTAAGGTGGAGAAAGCATTTTAAAACACACCTACGCATCCCAGAAACAATAAAGAAAAAATGTGATAAAATTTAAATACCTCTGTATGGAACTCACTTCTCTGTCCCCAAATAAAAGGGACACAAGCTAATTTAAAAAGTACTTGTCCCAAATAACCAAAGTTGAGTGTTATTAACAGCTTATGGAATGGTAAGAAAATGGATGCTCAACTTCAAAAATAGGCCCTAAAGGACCTCTTCTTTTCCATGATGTTTGTGACATTGTGACATGCAGCAGTAGGCATTCCAGAGGTCAAAATTTCCCTTTAAGAACAATGCATGAGATACAAGGGATCTTCAAAAAGTTCACAGAAAAATCATATTATGAAAAACCTATGAATGGATTTTAAAATTCTTTTGCACCAAAATAAACTCATACCAACTTGTTATAACATGTCTGAACAGGATCTAGTTTGAGGCTGGAAGGATAAGACATTAGTTTGAACAGAGCCCTATCAGACCCGCATGAATTCTACTAACACTGAAGATCAAATGTATGGTGAAGCTTGGATGGAAGAATGGTGAAATTATTGCGTTGCTTTTCAGAAAGTTTACGGGGACAATCTCCCAAAGAAATCAGCAGTTTACCAATAGATAACCTGTTTTAAGAACGGGTGAGACGATGTTGCCGATGATGCCTGCAGCGGCAGATCATCCACATCAATTTTTGAGGGAAAAAATCTTGCTCGTGCCCTGAGGCAGACAATAGCCAACACGGCATGCATCTCATCTGGTTCAGCTTACACAATTCTGATTGAAAAACTAAAGGTGAGCAAACTTTCTGCTTGATAGGTCCACATCAGCTGTAGCCAAGAGCAAAACTTCCAAAGGAAATTTTAAACAAGTGGGATCCTCAAGTATTTCTTTGAAGAACTGTACAGGAGCTAAAACGTGGCTTTGCCAGTACGGTCCTGAAGTCAGAGCACAGTCCAAGCAATGGCTACTAAGATGTGGACGTGGTCCACTCAAAGCGAACGTGGACCAGTCAAGAGCGAAAGTCTTGGCAACAGTTTTTGGGGATATTCAAGGCATTTTGCTTGTTGATTATCTGGAGGAACAAAGAATGATAACATCTGCTTTTGAGGATGTTTTGAGAAAGCTAGCCAAAGCTTTAGCAGAAAAATTCCCAGGAGGGCTTCACCAGAGTCCTTCTCCACCACGACAACACTCCTGCTCACTCCTCTCATCACACGGGGCAATTTTTGAAGAGTTATTTATGGAAATTATTATAGTTCTGATTTGGTTCCTCCTGACTTCATTTTGTCTCCTAATCTTAAAAAAACCTGTAAAGGGCACCCGTTTTTCTTCAGTTAATGATGTAAAAAAGGCTGCACGGATATGGTTAAGTTCCCAGGACCCTTAGGTTCTTTAGGGATGGACTAAATGGCTGGTATCATCACTGACAAAAGTGTCTTGAACCTGATGGAGCTTATGTTAAGAAATGCAGTTTATATTTTATCCTTTAATTTCATTTTTCCATGAACTTTCTGAAGTCTCTTTGTACATGTTTAAGGATGTCCATAGAAATATTCAGATACTGAATAAACAAACAAAAAATCCTAAATGTTTTATCAATGAGGAACATGTAAATTTATACAATACAGCTATAAAAATAATTATGTAGCTCTATAATTATCGACATGAAAAAGACATCTGAATAAATACCTATTTCTGAAGTTACAGAGGAACACGTACAGTACCATCTTTAATGTACATTTCTCTACATCTTGTACCTATCATACACACTGTACATTCAGGTGTCTGAAAGATGGCTGCACAATGTTCGTAGCTACTGTCTCAGGATGATGGAAGTATAGATGATTTTTCCTTTTCTTTTACACTTCTTTAAAAACACTGATTTCTTTTTTATAATTAACATCAGTCATGGTAACATATATGTAAGTTTTATTTTTTTCAGAAGGAAAGAAAGAATGAGCTTTGTCTACCATCTAGGGACAAAAATGCTGTGTTTTCTTTTGCAAGACAGACTTAGCAGTAACAGTTCCTATGTGTACTGTGGGGTGGGTGGGGAAGGTCAACCCATTTCTCAGCAGCTCCCCCACCCCCACCTTCTCCTCCGGCAGAGAGCATCACGGCAGCATTTGCAGCGGCACCTGAAGGAGAGCTGAATGATCTCCATCTGGAACAATGTGACCCGGGCACTTGCTATCTTCCACTGATGCTTACAGTTAAGAAGCTGGGGTTCTTTACATACAAATCTTTACTAGGATAAATAAAAACAACAAACTGTTTTTAAAATGTTTATTTGGTGTTAACTCCACAAGAAAAAAAAAATCAGTTACTCTGGTGTACGTGAAATCAGAACAATACAACCACGGGGAAAAAAATCTCAGCCCAGGAATGGAAACTGATACTTCAGTGCTACGGATATGCAATGCGCTTCATACCACAGTGCGTTTCAGCGTTTGCCAACTTTTTTTTTAATGCTTTTTCTTTGTGATCATCCATTCACAAAACTAAAAACCACACTTTCAACTCTGTTGCTGAAAGCCTCTCAGCTTCAGCTACTTAACTATGAAAACAAATAAATACATAATTTGTTAATCCCTTTGCCCATTTATAATCCACCCCCGTTCCCCCGTGGAAGGTGCTGTATCTTCTCACCCATGTCTGAGGAAGTCTGCACCTTTGCCACCTAGAGCCCTTTCCTTACAAACAGCAGCTGTCCAAAATCAACTGTGCTCAAGGTTGTGTCTGAAATCGAATTATTTGGTCTCAGCTACATAAGCAACGATTTCTAGGATAATCGTCACTGTAGTGATTTTAGGAATTTACATCTTCCAATCCTTTTTTGCCTTTGCTGTTAAATTATATTTCAGTGCAGATGCTAATCATTTTTTAGGAAGCTCCAGAAGAAAGAAAAATACATAAAAACTTATCTGAAGTCTGTAAATAAATAACAGCAACATAAAACCTTACACATGCACACACACGCACACACAAACCCACTTTAAAGTGTCAAAAGATGTGCTGTATAAAAATAAACCCTAATAACCTGTGGTGAGATCAAACCCAATGGGCACATCAGGCTTCTCACAGTGAGGACATACAGGGTCACGAAGACTCCACGGTCTTTGATGGCATTTTCTGTGTTATCAATTAAGAAAAAGGCAACACAACCCAAATGTTCAAAGCAAATCATGGATTTCACAGCCAGTTCAGCTCCCAGCTAATAAATTATGTATTTATTGCCTGTCAAAATCAGTAGTGAAGCTGTCTAGTCCCTATCAGACTTTCCTGCTGTTCTTGATGTTCCAGACATGCTAACTTGATTTCACAGATTAGGTGTTTTTTTTAAAAAAACAAGTTGGTAAAAAAAGAAAGACAATTTAAAACAAATATTGCTCCTCCTAGCCTCAGCCTGCTGCACATCATGACAGCTGAAGGAGGTGATCAGCACGCATAGACATGACGTGTCCAGGTGTCCTAATCCTGGGTTCACCAAGTGACACTGAACAGTCAGCACAGCAATCACACAGGCATGTGGGAAAGCCATTACTCTACCCACCCCACCCCACCACACACAGAACCTGCCCAGAACATTCTCTCAAACACAAAATGAGATATAAGCTATACTACACCACAGCCACAAGAGCAGCTAGCTGCAGCAGCCAAAGATTTCTTTGGGTGATGAGGTGGCCTTTACTGAATGCCATATGTTTACAATTTCAAGTTTTGGGGGCTTCAATTCAATGTAGGTCACCAGAAAATAATAATTTGCAACTACGTTCCTTACCACGTATTGTTAAGACTCACCACAAAGAACCCTGAATGATGTTTCAGTATAAATGCAAGAACAGGTTGTGGGGAGGGGAGCATACCCCACTCTGCCTCACATACTGCACCATACCCCAAATCCTTGGCTTCTTCAGTTAGCAAGAAAGTCACAAACTGTAGTATCTTCCATGATACTTTAGGGGGAAAGATCCTAAGATAGAAAACACAGTATTTTGTAAGTCTCTAAAAGCACACCCTTGTGGTTCTCACTTCAAATGCACATGAGATTTTACTGAATGAAGACTGCGGATGAGTCACCCATGCTTCTCTCTGGCCTTCAAAAGGCACTGAGACACTGCAGGGTAAAGGTTTATATCCCAGTTCTTAGAGAACAAAGCCTAAAGGTTCCAAAGCTAAAGTCTCTGAAAGCAGAAGTGGTTGTTGACACTGCAATGCTAATAAGGTAATAGTGATATATAACTGCAGTTAGAAGGAAAATTAACTGCAGTTAAGATGCAAAAAGCAGTGAAACTTCTAAGACAAGCACATGCACACCCATTCTTGATTTGACAACACAATCTAGTCTATTTCAAATAGTCAAGAATTTAACAGCTTGGGAAAAAAAATCTTCAACAGGATAGCTGTTCTCAACTCTAAAATAAGTAAGAAGAGAAAGGTAATTACTGATCTGAATCAGTTAATTGAAGAAGAAACCTAAGTTGTTGTGTTAGATTAAGAGGCTCACAAAAGAGTAATTTTCCATCACATATCACTTTTAAAAAATAATTTGTACTACTCTGCAGGTTTAGAGATGAGTTCGAGAGAAGAGTTCCTCTTCGCCAGGGTCCACCCATTCACTTCCACCTTCTGAGCCCGTGTCTTCCGAGCCGGAGCTCGCGCTGGAATACATCTTTCTGCGGAAGCCATTTGATTTTGCTCCAGAATCTCTCTCTTCTGTACATCTTGCTTCATAAACAGAAGACACCTAAGATTGAAACAATTTCAACAGATCAAAAAGACACATTATTTTCCAAAAGGGCTGAGATACTCTTTATTTCTATAGAGAGATGAAATTGTTTTTCTGTGGAAAGTTACAAAAATGTAAAGAGTTTTACCATTTCAGAGCAAAACAACCTCTCCTCCCTAACCATGAAGGACCCCAAATCCTAATTCTACATGTTTAGTCACTCAGACAATTCGGACAAAATGTTGACTATGTTAGGGTAGGATACAAAGGCTTCTTTCCTTTTTTCAACAAGTCTTTGAATGCCTGCTACGGACTAGGAACCGTGCTGGGCACAGGGGACCCAGTGGGACAGACATGGCATGTGGGGCTCACATTCTGTGAGAAGACAAACAAGCACACCGACAAATTCGACTCCAGACTGCAGCACACACCTCGGGCAGTGAGGGGAACACTCTCGATGGGAGTGTTGGGAAGGCAGTTCTGGGCAGAGATGCCAATGCTCTGTTGTGTGGGACTGTTCCCCCACCAGAAGGTTAGCATCTCTGGCCATCAGGACACTACATGCAAGTGGAAGTCCCTCTGCAGTCAAAGCCACTAGCAAAGCTCCGCTCACCCCACCCCATATATAAAAGGCAGCATTGTCCCTGGTTGAGAACCCAAGGCAGAAGCACAGGAAAGCCACACAGAGTGAGGGACAGACAGAGACAAAACAAACAGGGCCTCAAGGCATGGCAGGGAGTGTGGATTTGTCCCACATGCAAGGGCAAAGGGACTCATCACGGTTAGGAGTGTGGGCCCCAGAGTCCGCTGATTCTGGGGCCCACTTCACAAGCACACTTCATATATGACTCTGTGACTTTAGATACATGGTCCTTAATCCTTACACGCCTCAGTTTTCCACTCTGCAAAATGGGCATGGCAATGGCACCTACCTCACAAGGTCATTGTGAGGACTAAAAAACATACCACTGTGAGGCCATTCTGTCCACTGTGTGGAGAAAAGACTGGAGAAAGAGGACAAGAAGAAGGGGGACAGACACTGGAAAGACAACAGTAGCCATTCAGAGGGGACAGTGGTTTGAACAAAGGGGAGAGTGGTGGAGACAAGAGAAGTAGAGGGGTTTGGAGTGGCTGAGAGGTGGAATAGTCAGGATTGGCAGGCAGGCCATGTGCAGAA
Organism: Lepilemur ruficaudatus; assembly: GCA_963574885.1. NCBI lineage: Eukaryota > Metazoa > Chordata > Mammalia > Primates > Lepilemuridae > Lepilemur > Lepilemur ruficaudatus. The sequence continues at coordinate 20,739 of CAUYRT010095757.1, forward strand.
GGTGACAGAAGACTGACTGACGCCCATTCTCCATTCAGGGCTTGACGCTGGGGACAGGGGGAACTGTGCACTGGGTAAAACTGGTGAGGGGCCTCGAACACCTGCCTGTCCTGTGAACTCTGACAGGTCAACAGCAGGACTTGGACAGTGATGCTGTAGGGTGCTCAGGAAGACAATTCCTACAGGACTTGAACTGACACTGACAAGCAACACTGAGAAGGAAAAGAAGTTTCTCTAGATTCATTCACGTGCCTGCCTAACTGGGGAAGGCCTGAGATGAGACTGAACCAGGCACAGGCCCTGTACTGGCCCTCAGGGTTCTCCCAGGCTTGCTCGGGAGGCAGAAATGCAGACGTCGAATGCAGCTAAATGCTCTGGCTGCAGCAAGGAGTGTCCTACACAGGGTGCAGCAAAGACACAAACAGGACAGAATTCGTTCTGCAGAGGCCAGGACAGGCAGGAAAAAGTACACTGGAAGGGCTCCCTTTTGGTGCACTTTGAAAGATGAAAAGGGTGCCCACCCAAAGATTTGAGGGGCAGCGACAAGGTCAGCTTTGCATTTAGAAACCCAGCTGGCAGCAATGTGAGGAGAAGACCAGAGGGAGAGCTGGGGACTCTTTATAGGAAGCCCTGACAGTAAATGGTCGAGGCAGGAGATGAAGCAGACCCAATCCAAGGGCCAGAGAAGAGGAGGGCCAAGTTCACAGACCTTGCCGATTCCTGGGAGGGGCGTGGGGCACTCACATGACTCCAGCTTTCTGACTAGAGTGACAAGTGAGGTGGTGGCCATTTTTAAGTTAACAATAAGGAGGACGGTCCACTTACCCTATTAAAATCTAACAGACGTTCTTCATTACTGGGTATTTCTTTAACATCTGGATATTCTTCTATACCATTCTCTCCCTTGGCATTTGTATAACATTCTTAATCATTTTGAATGGAGAAGGGAAAAGAGGGAAAGGGGGAAATTCCATTAAGACACAGTTATGAAACACATTTTTGTTTCATTTTTTGCTGAAAAGTTAGATCAATTAGGTATCCCAACCCTTTGGAGATTTTAAGTAGTCCCTAAAAGCCCAGCCAGCCAGATGTGAAAGAGAAAAATGCTGTGCCAATAAAAAAAATTCTTATATTGCTTAGTGAGTTCTTTTTTAAAAAATAGGTCAGCATAACCATACATTCCTATTATTCCACCATGCAACATTCATCGGACAAATACATACTCACATCTATAATGTGACAGGCCCTGGGAACACAGGATAGAGAGACCAACAAGGCCCATGCTCTCCAGAGGAATGCTGTATGGAGGGAGACAGACGATGCACCATACGTATGTTCATATAGCAATGAACAAAGGGAGCCTCACACAGGAGGAAGTGCAGTGGAGAAAACAAAACAGGGCAACATCTTTGTTCATGCTCCCTCAGCTCAAAAGCATACTAAACTATGTGCTTATCACATCTGTGGAACGGGGAAAAGAAATGAGGCTAGTGGGGATCGGGCAAATGGCCCACAAAGTAGGAAAGAAATGTAAGCTGGAATAAGAAGAAGTCAGATAAATCCAACCAGTCCAGTGGTTCTCAGCCCTGGTTGTGTACTCTCATCACCTGGGGAGCTTTACGAGCAGCCCAGACTCCCACCAGGGACTCTGACTAAACCACTCTGGGTATGGTGTGGGCATGTTCTGAAAAGCTGAGAACCTCTGCCCTTCATCTCAACCAGCCTCTTAGTCCTTGTCAGAGGCGCACGAAAGAGTGAGAACTTGGGCAGGGCTGGATTGGACTCTGGCTTTGACATTCATGGGTGTGTGTGTGTGTGTGTGTGTGTCTGTGTGTGTCTGTGTGTGTGTGTGTGTCTGTGTGTGTGTCTGTGTGTGTGTGTGTGTCTGTGTGTGTCTGTGTGTGTGTGTGTGTCTGTGTGTCTGTGTCTGTGTGTGTGTGTCTGTGTGTGTGTGTCTGTGTGTGTGTCTGTGTGTCTGTGTGTGTGTCTGTGTGTGTGTGTCTGTGTGTCTGTGTGTGTGTGTCTGTGTCCTTCAACACCCTTGAGCATCAATTTCCTTGAAACCAGATGACACCTGCCACCCCTTGCCACAGTTACCATGAGGTAGTTCAATCAGACATATTGTAGACATACGTGTACCCCGTGCGGAAAACCCCAGAGGACAAGGCCAGTGCCCAATGAGTGCTGTGCCTTCCACCACTGGGTGGTGAGCCTGTGCCACTAGTAAGGCCACCTGGGCCCTGCTGAGCCTCTCACCACAGCTGCGCTGGCCACACTGAAGATTCCACAACCTTCAGTTCTCTCTGATGGCTTCAAGTACTCCAAGTTACTGTTTTAGGTTCATGAGAATAACTTAGGTTGGTTCTAGGACTAGACAGACTTTAGTCAATTCCAAATTATGCTATTTACTTAGGGGTTTTTTTGGACACGGTTTCACTCTGTCACCCAGGCTGGAGTGCAAGTGGCCTGATAAGAGCTGAATAGCTCACTGCAGCCTTCAATGCCTGAGCTCAAGCGATCCTCTTGCCTCAGCCTCCTGAGTAGCTGGGACCACAAGTGCACAGCCACTATGCTTGGCTAATTTTTTTATTTTTGTAGAGACAGGGTCTCACTATGTTGCCCAGGCTGGTCTCGAACTCCTGGCCTCAAGTAATCCTCCTGTCTCAGCCTCCCTAGTGCTGGGATTAGGCATGAGCCACCACGCCCAGCCTATTTACTTGTAACTTTGGACAAATCATTTAACCTCTTTGAGCCCCAGGTTCCCTCATCTCTGAAACAGGAACACTATCATTTCCCATCACAGGTTTCTGTGCAAATTCAAAGAGGTGATATGTGTAGAGCCTCAAGTACAGTGTCTGGCATACACAACATCTTCTATGACTACCACTAACCAAAGACATGGCCTGGAGCTTGGCCTGTTTTAGGGCAGAAGAGGAAGCCATGTGTACTCTGACGAGGCTGAGGGACCCCTGCTCCACCTGTCTAAGGAGGCATCTTTTTCTTGGCTTTCCCTGCCAATCCCCCACCCACTCTAAGCCCCACTTCATCTGGTTACTCCTTGTCCTTGGCTAGGGTATGCTCAGAGGTGCAGGGAGACCCATCTGCATCCTAGCCCTTTACCTTCTCTTCCTTTTTCAGGAATCCTGTATGCATAGAGGATTTTATCATGCCACAGGGCACTGGGAAAGGCAATGCTGACTGCTGCCAATGTTTTTCACGATGTTTGTGCAAAAGCTGCCAGCTTCAGACTACAACTATGTGCCAGGCACTGTTCCAGGCACTTCACCCTATAAGGAAGGCATTCCTTTTAGCCTCCTTTTACCAATACAGATGACGAAGGCACAGAAAGGTTCAATCACCGCCCAAGGTCTACACTGGGAACAGAGGCACTGGATTCCAACTCAGTTTTGTTTTTCTAGCCTGAGCCCTTCACTGTTGTCTACACTGCTTCCCTGCAGGGCTCTCACTTTAGGGCTAAAATAATCCAGACACTTAAATTAATTGAGTCTTCAAAGTACTGAAAATCCAAGGGCATGAGCTGTGGAGACTGCTGCTGGGAACAGCAGTATTGTCACAAAGTTTGCAAGGCCGCCTGTGGTCTGGCTGCCTGGCTGGCCTTGTCCCCACAACACTCCAGTGCTGTCCCCTCTTTGCCAGGGCTGGCAGGTGGCAGAGTGCAAAGAGCTTGGGATCTCCTGCCAGATGGGTGCCTGGACAAGCTGCCTCACTTTGGAGCCTCTCTCTGTCTCTTCACCTTATTATAGAAGAGGACAATGCCACCCCTCCTTGCCAGGGATGCTGAGAGCTCCCAGGTCAGCCCTTGGCTCAGAGCAGCAAATGGTTGTTATTAATCATTTGCAACCTGGAAGCATCAGGAGTTCCCAGCTCCTCTGGCTGAGTGCATGAGTGACTACCTATTTCCCTGGCTAACCTCCCCTGAGACTACATGCCCCATCCACATAAGCTAAAAGAAAGATGCTTCATGGTGTCACTGCAAAGCATTGTGCAGGGACTCAACTCTCCATGTAAGCTATAGGTCATTCAAAAGACTGGTCACCATTATCTGTTCCACCAAGTACCACCTCACAATAAAAACAAAGTATTACATACAAGCATTTACCAGTATCTACCTACAGATTGTACAGATCACCAAGAACCTGGAACTAAGAGTTGGAACTGGATTCCTTACTGATAACAGAAAACTGGACTAAGGGTGTTAAGATAGCCCTTGACCCACTAACGAAGCAAAACTATCTGAAAACCATCCCACACCATTACAAGGAATTGGTCCCCACAAGGTGGCATCCCACTCTCCCACCAGGCTCCCTCCCACCAGAGGGATCCTCCGCAGCACAGCTCAGCACACTTCCTACCTGTATTCTGTAAACTGCACCTGTGTCTTCCACTCACCCAATTCGCCAGACTGGGCACAGATGAAGCAAAGTCTGTGCTCCTACTGCCGTGGTGTCTACCTAGGCCCCAGGTGCAGACAGCTGCTATACAGGACAAGACTTCCAGGCCACAAGAAACACAACCTGGATTCCAGTCCACACTTAATAGCTAACTGCATAATTCTGGATGAATTACAGTACTAAACTTGAGACTCAGCCTCCTCACATCTGAAAACTAGGGGGAACATCTTATACAGCTCTTGCGGGGCTTATACAAAAGATTGAAGGCAATTTGTAAATAACCAAGAGCTACCCAGATACTAGCTAATGGCAGAGCAAGAGCAGCAACAGGCCTTTCATAAATGTTGAATAAACAAAGATGCTAGAGTGAAGACTCAGCCCCATGCTCTCATGATCCAGTCGAGCCTTTGGGAAGGAAGAAGGCAGAGTTTTGGGAAACTCTCTGTGACTACAGACCAGAAAAAAGCAAACGCTTCCAAAGAAGAGTCAAACTGGCCAATGTGGATAGACTTCTAATCCCATCAGCTAGGGCCCATGCTGCAAACGAAAGCTAGCAGAAGCTTTCTGAGCAGCTGCTCTGTGCAAGGCACTGTGGCTAGCAAGACGTCATGAGCTCCAAGGTAACTATAAACTAGCTGAATTAGCATTCATTTACATTTATGAATATGTAAATACCAGCAAAAGATTTACATAAGCCCTTCAGGGCTCTGACAGGAGAGTGTTAAACAGATGTGGTAGAAGACTAGGAGACCACACTCTGGACAAGCTCAACTAATCCACTCAGGTTGCATCCTTAGTTCCCACTGCTCCCAAAATTCCAAGTCAAGATTTCTTACGGCCTCTGGGTGTGCCCACCTGGAAGGCTCACACATTGTTCACTTAAAAAATACCTCAAACTGGCCGGGCGCGGTGGCTCATGCCTGTAATCCTAGCACTCTGGGAGGCTGAGGCAGGAGGATCACTCAAGGTCAGGAGTTCAAAACCAGCCTGAGCAAGAGCGAGACCCCGTCTCTACTAAAAATAGAAAGAAATTAATTGGCCAACTAAAAATATATAGAAAAAAATTAGTTGGGCATGGTGGCGCCTGCCTGTAGTCCCAGCTACTCGGTAGGCTGAGGCAGAAGGATTGCTTGAGCCCGGGAGTCTGAGGTTGCTGTGAGCTAGGCTGACACCACGGCACTCACTCTAGCCCAGGCAACAGAGTGAGACTCTGTCTCAAAAAAAAAAAAAAAAAAAAAAAATAACCTCAAACTAAAATCATCTTTCTCACCACATCAGCTCCTGCTCCCATCTCCTTCCCTATCTAGCCTCTTCTAAATACTCCTAAATATGACAGACAGTCATTCAGCAAACTCATCCTCTACCGAACCCCTCAATTCTGTTTCCCTTTATCTACCTCACTGCCAATTGCCTTACTCTGGACCTTCATCTTATCATTCTCAAACCACTGCAAAAGCCTAAGAACTCTGGCCAATGCCCTTCAATTTTTCAATTCCATTTGTACTCTGTTACTAGAATTGTTCTAAACACACATCTGACCTTGTCACCTTCCAATCTGAACTCCTTTGAAGGCTCTCCCTTCCTGCACGTTAAACTGCCTAACGTAGCCAAGCTCCCAAACCTCCTGAATGCTTTGTCCCTGTCTGCCTCTCCAGCCTCAGCTACGTCCCAGAGGAGCACAATAGGTCCCTGTTCCTTCAACTTGCCACAGACCCTCCTGCGTTTGCGCGGGCTCTTCTTTCCACGGGGACCGCCTGGTCATTCCTCCCGCATGACTCAAAGGTGGCTTGTACACGTCTCATCACAGCTCAGTAACGCTTTCACGTATTTCCATGCCTTTCACCTCCTGATATCAGGCCATGGGGCAGTTTCAAAACAGTGTCCAGTTTTCATTCATTTCTGTGTCCCCAGCATGTGATAAAGTGCTAGTCACACAGAAACCTCTTGGTAAATGTTCTTTGGACTGACATTCATAGCAGAATAATTTATTGCTCTTAATGAATGAGGTATCAGAATGAGTAAATGAACTAATATGGGTCTCCTTACCTTCACACTCTGATGCAGGAAAAAGAGGAGAGTACAAGGCTTTTTCCCACCAGGTCTGCTTTTCTTGACTTCTATTCATTTCTTGTACATCAGTGTTCAATATAGGAAACTGTTTAGATTAAACCAGATATAGAAAAAGTTTACAAATTTTCAGGCTAGAGGAAAAAATTCAAGCATTATTAACTATGAAACATAACCCAGGATTTTTAAATTGGTGAGTTTTTATACTGTTCTGGGCAAGGTGAATTTAAAAAAAACCCATGTGTTCATAGCAAATAAAGTTTTTCTTAGAAGTGGAACGAAAATCTTCACCAAAAAATCCCCCAAAACTCTTACAATGCAAAAACATAATGTAATAGGAAATACTCCCAAGTAACGCAAATTTCTTGATTTCGGAAGTGCACAGAGACAAGGGGGCAGCCCTGAGCCTCTACTGGCATGAGGTGCCCTACAGCAAATGGGGGAGGGGGTTTGGGAGGTGTGTGAGGGTCTTCTCCCTCACATACTCAGGCAGGAGGGAGTAGAAGAAGAAATGGAATAGAAGGAAATTCTTACAGGCAGTTACCAACCCTCTAAATGTCTTTATAACAAAATTATCTGCTTAGGTGAGAACTAGAAAGCTAAGACTAAAACCAAATTAAAAATTCAAATTTAAAAAAGGAAACAGTCATCCAAATGAGATGAGTGAATGACTCCTGACAGTAAGGAGACTCACACCCTACCCATCTTGTGGCCATGACATAGTGGAAGGTGCCCAGGCTTAGAAGGACTGAGTTTGAATCTGGGCTCCACCCCTGACTAGTGGAACTCTAGAAGTCCTACCTGGACCTGGGCAGGGAGGACTGGACACAATGTGGCCAATGGTGGACAGACAGCAGCTGTCATTAGTGATCAAGGAGAGTCCTTGTGAGGGGCCATAAGACCGGTGGCCAGCTTCAGTCTCCATGTGCATACTGGTATGCTGGTGGTCAGGGCAACCCCCTACCATGCACCTGCTTCACCATACCCTGCACCTCCCATGGCCCCTGACACTTTGTTCTCAATACACATTTGTAAATACTGCACACACCTTATATTTACTGTTTTAAAAGACATTTCATTATATGTTCAAATTTAAAATCTGAGCTGTTTTAAAAATGAATGATCACTGATTCTCTAACAGGATTTTGTTATTGTTTCTAACTAAATTGTCTTACTGGTCTAAAACTGGTCAATTCAATAAATGTGTTTTTTATTACGTAACTAAATGGGAATTACTTTAAACTTTCATTTGCACTTAACATAACTTTTCAGAAATTACTCCTAAATCAGAAACTGAAGGAGAATTGTATTGTCTACCCAGAGTGGTGAGTTAACCTTCACTATTTTCTCCTGCAGCTTATCTTAACAATAAAAATTAGTACTGCTATTGAACAGATACCAACAGAACAGACAAGGCTAGGCTTCATGCAAAGGAGGCTGGCCAATGTGCAAGGTGTACAGTTAATGCAAGGTAGTTAATAGCACCTGGTATGTAATTCACAGGACTATAAGGCCTCTTTGGAAAGGGCTTACCTATTCTGTGAGATTACTTAGTGCTATTCATGGGGAACAAGGAAGGCTTCCCTGGCCAGAACTTTCTCCATCACCCCTAAGGCATTACTGAAAGATAGATTTGGAGGTAACAGGTCCCCACTTGAGAAAGAAAATGCTCTGGGCAGGTTGTGGAATGATCAGTCCGCTTATCCTTCCTTGAGACTGCAGGGGCAGAGGCAAAAGCAAGGGCAAGAAAGGGAGAGTGAGTTCACAGTGGGGAATGAGGTGAGGTCAGAGAAGGCAGGCTAGAGGGCCAGGTACCCAAGGGGCCAGGACAGCACAAGCAAGAGGAACTTAGATACCAGTGGGGCCAGACTGTGAGCTTCCCACAGGCAGGGACCACGTTGTCTTTATCTTTGCATCTCCAGGTACGGGCCTGCACAAAGCAGATACTCAGGTCTGTTGGTGTGAGGAAAAGTTTCTACTGGGCCAAGCCTCTGATTATCTAGTACATCATCTCCTCTCTCGTGCAAAGCCACTGTGAAGAGCATGCTGGTTTCTGCCATAATTTTAGAAGTCTTTTTTCTGCATCCTCCATTTTAGTTTCAATTCCTGTGGCAGGGACTTACTTGTCCTGTTTCATGCTATAGTGAATGCATCATTTTATGACATCTCTCCACTCAGTGGTTTCCAACACTTAGGTTGCACAGCAAAGATGACCACGTTTTCTCACCTAATGTCTGTTTAATGTATTAATTCAACTTCTGGTTTACTTGTGAATGCAAAGAATGGAGAGAGAATTGAGGAAACTGAAAGCAGAACAGGGCTGGGCCAGGCCACTGTGGACACCTGCCCACCTCCAAGCTGCTCCCACTCTCCTGCTGAGTGTCTTCTGACTCCCTCTCACCTCCAAGTACTCCCTCAAACTTCCCCTTGCCAAGGAAGCCTGCCCTGACACCGTCTGTAATGTGACAAACTCCTGCGAGCACTCCCGACCCCTGCAGCCCTCATCCAGCTTCACCCCTTTTCAATAGCACCACAGAACTGATTTACTGTCCACTCCCCGAGCCTGGATTTGACTCCACAAAGGAAGGGATCTTTGTTATCTATTCCCAGCACCTAGAACAGCACCTGACCTAACAGGCACTTAATAAATATTTGATGAATGAAACAGTGAAAAAAGTAGAAGACAGAAATTTAATGCAAAAAGCCAGACCAGAAGTGTTTTTAGCAACAGACGTAATACTCAGAAATTCTTTAGAAGATGGAAGTTAGGTGAAGGAAACAAAGGCTTCACAGCTTTACATTCTCACTAACTACTTCTAGTTCTGATGAAGAGAAAGATGTTTGGCTTTAGTTTTACTCTAGAAATAGTGCCCCATAGGTAGTTTTTAGTCAACTGGGTCACAGAAAGGAAAAGAACACCTCCAACAGGCCTTGTTCTTCGGAAAAAGGAATGAAAGGTAAATGAAGAGATACTGAGTGCAACAGAGACAAACGAGAGACACTGACTCTCCTGTTTTTAGTTTTCCTTTGCTTAAAGGAAGTGGATCGTGGGAAGCACTTTGGCTCTGTCTGTTACACTGGGACCTGGGCAGGTATCTCAACCCCTGAGCTTCCGTGTCCTTAGCAGTCAGGTAGGGAAACAGACCTAGCACATAAGGCCTCTGTGGGCACCAGGCACAAGCAGGCTGGGTGCTACACCACCAGGATGACCCCGTTTCCTCTCCACTCATCAGAGCCGTCCTGTCTTCCAGACCTCCTGACTTCCACAGCACATCTGCTGGGGCTGCACTGGCCTATAAATGCCTGAAGACAGGAAGCAAGTCTTCTGGTTCTTTCCTGGGTCTCAAAGTGCTTGGCACTAAGTCGACAATCAAGGAAATGACAGGGAGAACATTTCTGCCACAAGGTTATGCACATTCTGCTTCATCTGTGCCACTAGTCACCCTCCACTCTATGCCTCAGAGGCCACAGGCTGTCCACAACTGCCCTGCACACTTAGCAGGTACAAGCTCCAGCCTGGCTTGTGCTGTGCCTTCTGCCTCCTTCCTTGCACCCCAGATGTTCAGCTAGGTTCAAAAGCCTTTTTCCACACTCCCAGACAGGAGGGTTCTCCTGCAGATTCCCACAGCACACCATGCTCACGTCCACCTCTCACTTGCCACACCACCCAGAACTGTGCTGGCCCAAATACCCTGAAAGATAAAGAACTGGCTAGGTAAACTACAGTATAGCCATACAATGGAATAGTACACAGAAAATAAAAATAAAAAACAAGGGTGACTATAATAAAGTGCCATTTCAATAAAAAGAAAAAATAGGATGAAAGATATGTGGACATATATTTGCTTATACATGCAGAAAACATCCTTGGAGAACACAGCAGAACACACGCTAGTGGTTACTAGTGGGGAAGGAACTTTTCCACTGTGTACATACCCTCTCGTAACTTCTGGGTTTGAATCATATGAATGAATTACCTAGATCTTTTGTATTGTTTTGGTTCTTTTTTTTTGAGTCTTGCTCTGTCACTCCAGCTAGAGTACAGTAGTGTCATCATAGCTCACTGCAACCTCAAACTCCTGGGTTCAAGCCATCCTCCTGCCTCAGCCTCCCAAATAGCTGGGACTATAGAAGCCACCACATCCTGCTTATTTTTCTATTTTCTGTAGAGACGTGGTGTCATTCTTGCTCAGGCTGGTCTCGAACTCCTGGCCTCAAGCAATCCTCTCACTTCAGCCTCCCAGAGTGCTAGCATTACAGGCGTGAGCCACCATACCTAGCCCGAATTACATACTTCAATTTAAAAAACTTACCTGTTTACAAATTAATCTTAACTAGACTGAATTCTTCCTGGGCAAGGACAAAGTCTTATTCACCCAGGGCTGCGGTCCCCAACCCTGGTATCGGTCCATGGCCTATGAGGATACGGGCTGCATATCACTGCCTGAGGTCTGCACCACGCCCCTCACACATCCCCCACCCCTCACCCCAATCTGTGTAAAAATTGTTTTCCATGAAACTGGTCTCTGGTGCCAAAAAGGTTGGGGACTGCTGACGCAGGGAATCTACCTTAGTGACAGGCATGTTAACAGGTAATCGATAAATGTTTGCTGAATTGAACTACACCAAACTTTTGAAAAGAATCATTCTTTTCATGCTCCTAGACACCAATTCTATTGGAATGCCTACATTTTCCTCCTCTTGCTCTGAAAGACATGGGTTCCCAGTGGCCTTTAAATGGGGCTCCCAGATTGCCTTCTGCAAAGACCAGTTTCGCTCAGGAAAAGGGAGGAGAACGCCCTCTCAGGAGTCCTAAGACCAACCAGGCATGGCCAGGCACCGTGGCTCACGCCTGGAATCCTGGAATCCTAGCACTCTGGGAGGACTGCTTGAGGCCAGGAGTTCAAGACCAGCCTCGGCAACACAGTGAGACCTCATCTCTAAAAAAGACTGACCAGGAAATGTGACAGAAGGGGAAGACACAAGTTCTAGCCCAGCCTGGCCCCCAGCTGTCCCTGCAGGCCTCTCTCTCCACCTCTCCGTACCTCAGATCAATCTATGAAGTACCAACCCAGCTCTAAACTGTGGTGACACGGTCACCAGCTAGAGATCAACGTTGACCGTGCTGATGACACCCAGACTATTGGACAACCCCAAAATGTCCTGTGGGAATTTTTTTAGTAGCTAACACCTTTCAAGAAAACCCGGAATTCTGATAACACATAAATACATCAACATACTAGAAAGCGAAGGAATATGGTAGTGGTATGATGTAGAATCTTGCTTCTTTCCTCTTTTTCTTTCTTCCCAATCTGGAACCAGGTGAAATACAAAGTACATAAAGGAATATTTAAGGATGAAAAAGGGGCAATAAACAAACAGATAAAGGCTAACAACATTATTGGTTTTTTTCCTTAGCAGTTCAGATTTCAGTGTTTTCAATTAAATTCATCCTTCTGAGGATCTCTAGGGATGATTAGAGCAGTGACTCTCAAATCACCTGGGGCTTCCTACAATCACAAGTAAGCAGCCCCATACCTGGGCACTCTGATTCTTACTCTGAAGAGTAAGCATGGTCCATAGCCATAAGGAGCTTATAGTCTAGTATATAAGTAACTCATGAAAAATGGAAGATGCAATAAAAAAGAAGCATAAAAGAGGCACGAAAATTAAAAGGAAGAAATTAATTCTGATGCAGAGTGGGAAGTAGAGCAGGGGAGAGAAGAGGACGAAGTGTCAGTGGAGGAGGTAGTATCTGAAGTGAGCCTCATGGTATGGGTAGAACACAGACGTGCAAAGCAGGGTGGGGTGTGCAGGACAGATGGGAGGAACGGCAACACTCATCTGCTCTCCGGCCACAGGTGAGCCTAAACACCTTCAACTCTCTCTTTAATAAACTATTTCTGGAGAAAGGCCAGGCACTGCTATACCAAGTAACAGTTGAAAAATGGGCAGATCAACTATGCTTTTTGTGTGAAACAGGTTATTTTCTTAAGTGTTATTTCTTGATCAATTCAGCCTCAAATCATTTCTTAGGAATATAGTCAAGGGGTACAATGACTCTCATTAACAAAACTATTAACTTCATTTGATAGACTTCACATATAATTCATACAGCTTATGAATATGTACCCTGTAAAAAAGTAAATCTACATAGGTTCTGCAGAAGCTATTCTGTTGCATTAACTGTGGGTTAATTTCTACATGTACCATGATGTATTTTGGAGAACCCATCCCCATACAGATGTAATTTATTTTACATGCAAAACACAAGTTTTAATAGACTGATCAATGTCTAACAGGCAGTTAGAGGCTTACTACTGAAAAACTCCCACTAGTAGCCACTTCCTGATTCATCAGTGCTTATATATTAGATGTTTGTATTAAGCGTAGTACATGTATATTAAGACAGCACACAAGACTCTTACATCCTGTGATGTTTTTAAAATGCCTTCTCTTTGCAGAAAAAGTCTTGTGTCTAGATCAAATTTATAAATATCAAATTCATTTTAAGTCCTTAAATGTAAAATCTTAGTAAGTTCTAAAACATTTAAGCTAATTTCCTAATAATTTAATCCTTTCTTTCACTGCCTAATACAGCTGTTCTTGAACTAAAGTCTGATCGAATCCTTTTGTCAGATACCAACATGCAGACACATACCTCTTCCAGCTGTCCTGAAGAAACTGGATTATCTTCATAAGCAGGGAACTGACAACCTGCTTTGCAACTGCAAAAATTATTAATTTCTTCCTCACATTGTGCCATTATTTTACAATTTGCTTCTGAGCTTTCTAAATCTATTTCCAGAGATTCATTCATGCTACATTCCAAACACTGATTTTGCTTTCCTACTGGCAGAATCCCAGTTGATTCCTCCTGGGAATCCAGTGATGTCTGGGCACTCTTTTCCATTCCAGACTTTTTTAACCTGGGAAGGAACTTTCCAGACTCAAGCTCTGATTTTCCATAGTAATGGCCTTCTTTCTCTGCATCTTCTTCCAGAGGTTTGAGATCTGCCTGTGGATCTTCAAATACGTCAACTTGAGAAGGAATGGGAATATTTGCTTCATCTTTCTCAGATTCAAATTCCGACTCGCTTCCTCCTCCTGGGGACAGTTCAGATGCAGAAATTGGGCGAAAGTGAGTCCTAGGAGAGATACGAATAGCCCTGTATTGTGTTCTGTCAACGTCACATATCCTGGGGTGAAAAATTTCACTGTCTGAATCAGAGCAGAGGATTGATTTCGGTTTAAAACTGGGGCTGAAAGATGTAATCCCTTCGGGTTCAAATGAACATTCTACATGAAGAACTTGTGAAAATGGATTGCTTAAGTCAAAGGAAGAGAAAGAATATTCCAGTCCAGGATCTTCAACTTGAAAATTACCACAAGCTCCTAGTAAGTCTTCATGGAAGATAAAAGAAAATCCCTTATTTAATCCATTTTCCCCACTCTTCGGCTGATCATTCTGTTCAAATGATACGAAGGGTTTCCATAACTGCCTGTGACCAGGAGCAAAACTGTTTCCTGGGGTCATAAAGACATCTGTACCAGCTATTGTCACTACATCAGAAGCTGCACACTGTAACAAACTTCCTTTTGTGTGACTAGGTGGTACAACTGCCCATTCCCCATCGCTATTAAAGGTTTTGAGTTCGCCATAAACTCCTCCAAGAATGAATGCATTCTCTTTATCTTGGGCTACATCCCAAGGTCTAGAGGGTGTAGTATAATCACCACCGTCTGCCTTTGATAGCTCACTAGAAACAAATGCTCTTTTCTCCAGTGTCTCCTTCTGCCCCTCCCACAGATGATACTCTGACCTCTGCACAGCCTTATTAGGCTCCTGAAGGGTTTCCATGCCAGCTTCAGCATCCAAACAGCAGCAGGAGTTATTTACATCTGTCGAAAACAACTCATCGATTCCTTCTATTTCTACTGTAGCCACAGAATTTCTATCTGCCATCTTTGTCCAAATGTCTTTAATAACCCCTGAGCTGTAGCCATCTCCATGTGGACTGTTTTCACTACATGCTTGTGTAGTTTCAAAGGTTTTGTTTTCTGTTTTTTGTTCTTGTTCTAGCTGAATACCACAGACAGATTCTAGTTTAGATTTTTTTTTGAAAACTAATGTAGGAATTTCACCTAAAGTTCTACTGTTTTGCTGGCAAGTTTCACCTTGCAAAAAATCTAGAAGTTCTTCATCTACATAATTTGACGAGACTCTAGGAACTACGTAATTAATATCTTCTGCACTAAACTGTGTGGATTCTTCAAACTGAATATTTAATGTCTCATTATCTGAACGTGTTTCTTCTGAATGGGACCATGGACTACAAGTTCTTGTTGAAAGATTAGAACAGTGTTCATTTTCTTCAAAGGCACTATTTTTGGTCCATATTAGCAATCTAGACTGTGTTTTCCCAAGCATATTAGCACTAGAATCTGTATTTTCATTTCCTAAGTTGAGTGTTTCAAAAGAAAATGGTAAAACAGAATTACCGCATTGCACTTCAAACACTGAAAAATAAGAGTTTATACCAGATCCTTCATTAATATCTGAAAAGAGCTCTTGATTGCCAGCAAGCAAGTGTGAATTGAGCATTGTGCTGTCTAAGATTGGAGAGAGTCTAATTGGAGAATCTCCTCCGAAACTCTCTCCATCAGCATCACCAGAGCTGGATGAACAGCACTCCCAAAACTGAGCCAGATTGCCAAGGTCTTGTAGGAAGAAGCCCTCAGCACCCACGGAGCTGGTAGAATCTGTCCATATTGCACGTTCCCCTTGCAACTCCATACCATCTAACACTATGCAACATTCTGCCTCAAAATCTGTTTTCTCTTTGCTTTTTTGTCGAATCATATTCAAAATCCGACTTTCTCCTTGCATTGTTTCTGAGGCACCAGGATCCAACATGGATTGATCAATATCTACTTCATAGAAGTGTGTTAATTCTGATAGATGAATGTCATCCAGGTATTTATTGTCCTCTGGTAGAGAACATAATGAGGTCCCAGAAAGGTCAATATCCTCATTTATAACTGCAGGCATTTCTACAAAATGACCATCAATGAAAGTACCTGCTGCGAGGTATGTTTTATGAATATTACTGTTGCTGATACAAAGACCATGCACTGATTCAGACAATTCTTCCACTGCCTCTGATGTCAGATCACTTGTATCTTGTCTGTTTCGGTATGTGGTCTCTAGTTTACTTTTTCTGCTCAAAGGAACGAAATACTCAGCAATTGGTTCAGTGTACCACAGTGGCTCCTCTTTGTACTCTCTGTCGTTTTTGCTCTCTACATACAGGTCTTTTCCTTCAGTGCTCCCAGGTTCTTTTCTTCCTATTTCTTTCAACGGTCTCTTACCCCGCTTGCACAGCTGTTTGACAGAACCACTGCTGCTACTGCTACTACTCCCAGTATGAATGTTTCTTTCAGCCTTTTCACCATGCTTTAATGATAGCCTGCTCTGCCCATTTCGCCCTTTTTTGTTTCGAATTTCTCGTGCCTTGTGCCTTACTTTAACATACTTCATGGATGCTTTTAATTCTCCCTGATTACCACTTGAACTTGAGCCTGCTTCACTAGAGCCGGAAGACCATGAGCGAGGGCGAATTTTTCCTTCAGGTTTATGTCGGATTTGCTTTTTGTAGAAAACAGGTTTTTCTTCAATTGTGCCATTATTAAATTTGTTCTCCTTTTCATTTTTACTTTTGCTCTGGGTTTTCTCATGCACAGTGGTGGGTACTTCATTGTTTCTTTCCTTGATGACTTCACTTTCACTGTTGCAGTCCTTGGGAGAGGATGTATCTGTGCTAGGTGGTGGGGCTGTGGATGATGAAGAAGAGCTAGAGTAAGAACAGACTTTGGACTTGTTCCACACAGTCATGATTTCTTGCAGGCAAACAGGTTTCTCAGAAAGTGGTGGGAACGCTTCATAGTACCTGAAAAACGGAGTAAAGAGTTCAAAAATGAGCACACAGATGTACCAGATATAGTAAAACAACGTTACCAACCAGAGAAATGGAATATTTCATTTTAAGAGTCAATATTCATATCATCCATGAGTCATTAACTTTATAACAATTTATAATACAATGAAATATGCTTTACTTAACATTAGTCCCAGGCATCAAGCACCTTTTTGCTCAGCACTATGATTAGCACTGTAAGAATACTGAGAACATATGTAAGATGACAGTTTTTGTCTTCAAAGCTTGAATTTTAATTAAGTAAAAAATAACAAATACAATGAAAGAATGTAGTCTTTTCAGTAGGAAATACCTGAATTTGAATCTTGGCTTAACTGCTAGCACTTATGACTTTAAGCTCAAAATTTAGTGTTTTGGTCTATTTCCTCAACTGCACAAGGGTAATTATACGACTTCTTACAAAGTTGTTGTGAACATTAGAAATACGTGCAGTTGAAAAGCTGAATAGCGAATTAGTCAAGAGTATGAGCTCTAAAGCCACATTCCTTGGGGTCAAATTCTGGCTCTTACACTTACTAGCTGTGTGACCTTAGGCATATTACTTCACCTCTCTGTGGCTGAGTTTCCTCACCTACAAAATAGGGGAATAATAGTATCTACCTCAAAGAGTTGTTAGGAGTAAAAGAATATGCAAAATGAGCCAGAATAAAACCCTAGTGAGTGAATTCTAGCATACTGCCTGGCATTTAGGTAGGCCCTCAAAATGACAAGGATTGTCACATTCAAGTGTTCAGAAAGAGGATGTTGGTGAGGCCTAGAACAATGAGACAGTGGCCCACAACTAAGCCCTAAAGTTCCAGAGCTGTGGTGGTTTAGTGTGTACTACTTGTGAGGTCTGGGAACTCGTGTGAGGACATGTTATGCTCACAGAATGGAAGACTGATTAGACTAGTGACTCTCAGAAATGCAGGGTGGGAAAAATCAGGAGACTGGTTTCGGTGGGCTTCAAAATGAGGAAGTGTTTATGACTTGCTAGGAAACTGGCAGCTGTTGACAATTTCAGAGCAGAACAGATGCGGAAGGAAGAATTTAAAGTTGTGTTGGCTACTGAAGGGACTATTGTTCTAAAAGCAACACCCACTTCACACCTGAAGTGGTAAAAGGCCATGTTTTCAAAGAGCCTGAGCTTGACTCTCCTCTTTAGTCTATACTGACACTGTCCAACAGAAATAGATCATGAGGTTCATGCGTAATTTTAAACGTTCTAGCTGTCACATTAAAAGCATAAGAAACGGGTGAAATTAATTCCAATAACATTTTAGTTAACCAAATAAATTCATATTATCATTTCAACATGTAATCAATATTTTAAAATGTTTAATGCAATACTTTATACTTTTTATATTAAGTCTTTGAAATCTATGAGAATTTTATACTCACAGCACATCCCAATTCGAACCAGTCACATATCAAATGCTCAATAGTCACAACTGGCTTGTGGATACTGTGTTGGACAGCACAGGTCTATACAAATCAACTAAGCGCTATTTTTTCCTCTTAGGTTTTAGAGGTTCAGAAGATTAAAATAAAATATATAATATGGAAGTCTGCTTATAACGCAGATTATTCTAATGCTAATCATTTACAAAGAAAGAACTAAGACTATCTTTAGGAAACAGATTTGGCAAAGCCAAAGATTTGCCCATGTTCCCTTTGCAATAAGCAGTGGGAACTCAAGTGTTCTTATTTGTAAACAAGGGTGATCATCATTTCTTATTGCTATCTCAAAGGACTGTTGTAAATTTCCAAGGTAATAGTACATGAAGGGACTTAATAAACAATATTCTGTTTCATTCAGTCATTTCACAAATACTGAATATGCACTATAAGGACAGAACCACCTTATTTGCCTATGAATTCTAAATGTTGAGCACATGATAAGTGTTCAGTGTTTCCTAAATATGAAATATGGAACTAAACAGAAGATGACAAACAACAATGGAAACCATGTAGCAGTTATTAGTCTGATTTTAACAAATGCACACTTTATTACTGAATACAACGTTACATACATTTCCACTTGATCCTTTGCTGTAGGGGATAATTCTGCCTCTGGAGAGGGAGACCCCTCTAACTTTTTGTGAATCTTCTCTTCTGTTACGAAACAAAAATTCAGAAATATTTGTCTTATATCTAGAAAATAAATCCCCATGTTCTTAAAAGTTTCTCAATTAATTTTAATCAGAAATGACAGAGACTTTAATGGCTTAAAAAGAGAACTCTATACAGTATGTCTTTTTAATAAAAATCTATTTCTTCAGTGTGCTAGAGGGAATTCTTTGGCTAAACCACATTAGCATTAGGCTGAGAGGTGAGAGTTTTTCATCTCGTCACTGATATAGTGCTCTATAGGCACTTAAGAGACGACATCTCCTGCGTACTTATTCATTAGACCAAAAGGAGAGAACATCTGTTTAGATTCCAAAAATATTTTCTAACAAAATTCTGCACTCATGGACTTTAAATTGACTCATCTTGACTAATATTAATCTGTAAAGAATATGCTTCATTACAATTAGCTCTGTTACTTAACATGGAGATAAGCAAGGGCTGTATTTCAATTAAAATAGAAAAAAGGGCTATTCTCTCAGCTTAGACCAGGATATTTCAACCATTAAGAGAAGGCAAGGAAACAAGGATCCTTAACCTTAAAATGTAGATCTCATTCTTAGGGACTACAGGAGAGTAGGAAAAGCAACTATGAGGAGGGTTCATGTATCAAAATGACTTAATGAGCTTATGAAGTCTGCCTGTCCAAAAAATTCAAGATTCAAAACAGAAGGTCCTTCTAAACCTGAAATAATTATTGTCAACACCTTTGAAGGCTTTATTAGACAGATATTAACAGAGGGGTGATGATGGAGAAAAGGAGGAAAAAAATGTTGCTCTCAATCTGTGAGCTTCAACTTTAAGACAAAAAATGAAATGTTTCATATGTATGAGAGCACTCGTGGAGTAAGTATCTCCCTTGGGAGCAAGGCTCTCTACAAGTGACTGCTGGCCTGACACAGAAGCCACTAACAGAGCTAAAGATGGAGCATGAGGCTGGCCTGGTGACACACACTAAACACAAAGACTTTATTCTTCTTGTTCTTTTTTATGATCAATTCTAAGATTTTCCTCAATCCAGATTCCTTTGGGATACGATCCTGGTGTGTGTGCACACAGTGCTTTCGAAGCAGTGCCCTCACCTTGCTTACTCTGAAGGTCTTTCAGTCTGGAGCAGAGCTCCTCCACTAAAGTCTCGATACCAGAGCTCTGCACAACAACAAAAAGACACATTAGTTTACTGCCAGGTATACAAAAATCAGGTATTTATATACTTTTAACACAAAGGTCTTACCAATTTTCCATGTTCCAAAATAAATATATTACCAATATTTAAATGAATACCAGAGTTTCAAAATTATAGGTTTGTAGATACAAATTAATATACATATTTTACTAATAAAGGATATTAAATGGAACTTACTGATAAAATGTGCAAATATTCATGTAACTCCCAGAATGGCTTCTGTCTTTTCAAAGGTATATCATACTGCTCAAGGGGCAGACTTAAGGGCTTAAATGCCCATCATATGGCCAAAAGTCAGTTACCATCAAAAAGAGTATTAAATATTTATGAAGGCAAGGTCTTGTGCCAGATTCAATACAAAGGAAAATCACAAAAACCTCATCTTAGTCCCCTAGGAGCTCACAGTCTAAAGAAAATAGGGTAATTTTTTTTCTTTTTTAAAGAAACAGGAATACTCATGACTGCAACAAAAAAAAAGCAGTCCAGAAAACTAAGTCAATACTGGGAGTGAATGTGAAAGCTTTGTCAGGATCAGGGTATAAGCCTCTACACAGAATTGGGATAAAACTTAAGGAAAGTGCATGGAAGAATCTGGAAATAGGAGGATAAAAATAAGACAACCTTTAAAGAAAAATGAATGTTGAAAACAGGCACAAGCAAATAATCTTTCTCTATGTATACTTTTAAACTTAAGATCTTTTATTTCTCACAAGAAAAAAAATCTTTTACAATGTATAACAAAGTGAATGCATATCTTTAGATTTACTCAGTGACCAAAAAAGTCCTATTGAAATTAGAATCAAGTCTCTTTCAGTGGGCACGACATGAACAGATGTACATGACAGAGCATTCTGCTAACCCAGCGCCCTCACTGGGCCTTCAGGGGCTAAAAATAGACCTTTACCCCATTCACTTTAACTCAAAATGACTCAGCACAAGTATTATAGATATCCTCAATAAGAAATCTCACAGTTTCATAGTTTGAGTAGCAAAAAACCAGACTGCTATGAAAACGGTTAATTGTAAACATCATAGTTATATTCTACCCACATCATACCACAGCTTTTAATAGGAAGACAGAAAAATGAGCTAGACAAGAAGAGCTGTCCTTTTCTTAAAAAATACTTTTTAAAACCATGGCAGATATTAGTCTTAAACACTGCTCAACTACATAATTCTATCACATAGAGCCTGCTTACCATAATGCTCAAGGTGTGACGAGTACGGCAATTATATTCCATTTCCTTCAGATCATGAAACTAACACCAGTGTCAGCTGACACGCTGCATACTGTTCTGTACAGCAAGCCTATGTCACTACGTTTTTAAACCTAGGGCTACTCTCCAATGCAGAACACTGAACCTCTAGGGATCACTTATTAAACTTGTTCAATACTCCAAAATGGTCTGCCATTTAATATACTATCACAGAATGATCATTACAGTCGACTTACTAGACTTTTCTAATGCTTTAGTTCTTGGAAATTAACTACCTATATACAAATACATATTTATTTATATATGAGAGTAAATATATATATATATATACTACAGGAACAAGTGATATATATTTGCCTACATATATATTTTACATATATATATAGCTTTCATATTTAAATAGTAGAAGAGCTTATTCCTTACTCTGTAAAAGCAAGCTCTACCAAATAAGTTTTTGTTTTCTTTCCTTGACCACCTGCAGCATCCTACTTATACTTTTTTAAAAAAATCGTGAGAACACTGGGTTATCATCATAGCAAACTGAGAGACATAAAGGGACATCAGAAGCTACCATCACACCTGTTGTCTCCTGACAGGTATTATCTAAAGTGTTAATTTAGAGCTGTTAATCAGAAATTTTATTCACTTTCCCAATTATGACACAAACTACTAGAAAATTTTAGTAATATTTTAGTAGTATACCATATCCATAAGGGCATTCAAGAATACTTTGAGTATTCTTATACCAATAGTATCTTAAGAATCCAAGAAAGATTAAATTATATTCATATTTTAGTAACCACTCAAAAGGAGCACATACTGTAGGTGAAAAAATGCTAACCCTGCACTCATGAACCAAAACACCTCTGGGTTCTGCCTGGACCACATGGTCTGTTCTCTCCCCCTCTGACCAACACTGACATGCGCTCTGCTGCTAGGCTGTGGGGAAGGCTTGAAGACAGTTACATAATGATGGAGACTGGGCCTCGGTCAAATACAGCATCGAGTGTCGTATTACTTCTGTGAAATTTTTATCTGTTCTTGACAAATTCCTATCGTTTCCCATCCCCACAATATTTCCAAGGCTTCTCTATCCTCTCCACAGTTCCCTTCCTTCTCAACTCACGACCTTAGTCATTAGTGTAAACAAACGCAATGTGACTTACTCTGCCATATTCTCTCTCCTCACCATATCTGAAGGTTTCTTGGGGTCCTGCAGGCCTGGATCTGAATTCCTGCCCTGCCTCATTCACCGGGCAGCAAAGGGCATGTGTGCTACTTCCTCTCTCTGAACCTGAGAATACCTATGAATTTAGACCCCTCATTAATATGTTGCCCTATTAATCACCTCACAGGTTAATCTTTTATGGACAGCTCATTTAGATTGGATATTCCCTTAATGGACAAGTGTCCCACCCAACACTATGATCACTAACCAATATGATCCTCCATGGCACTTAACTGCCTGTCCCCTTTACAACAGCATAGTGGAGGTCAAAGAGATCTGGGTTTAAATTTCATCCCAGGGTTAACCAAGTGATCCCATATAACTTATTTACCTATCAAAGCCTCAGTTTCCACATCTGGAAAATGCTGCAACAGCTGGTTATTGAATTTCCTGTACTGGTCCCCGAATTTTTTCTCCCCCACTTATCACTTCTTTATCTTTTTGTTCTACTTTCCGGGAGATTTCCTATCTTCCAAATCTTCTATTGAGTTTTTCATTTCTATTATCATGTTTACAATTTTCAAGAGATCATCTTGGCCCTTGAAATATTTCCTCTTTATTTATTTACCTTTATTTATTTACCTCTTTATTTACCTCTTCCTCAGAGAGAAATCCTCCATACTTCTACCCGTGGAATATAAACTTATTTGTCAGTATCTGGTAGCCAGGAAGAAGTGGATGGGGGGTCTACCCATCATTTGCCAACTTTCATTTATTCTCCAATTTCCATTATGGTGTCTCATGCTTTCCCTCAGGGGTGCCTACTGTACCGAAGTCCAGAACCTGTCTGTTCAATCTTTCCAGAAAGTAACTGATAGGGGCAAGCCTACTACTCTGGTACCCCCAATGAACCATGACTCCTAGCACTTGCCCCAAGTTTGGGCCCCTCCAATAGTGACTGCGCTTCTTCACATGATACATTAGCAAGTGTGACACATGATCTCTCAGAAGGCTAACTACTGGGTTCCATCTGCCATGTGGACAGAGGTCAAAGCTTCCAGACATGCTGGCTGAAGCACCAGTCAAATGAAGAGATTAATCCTGGATGTTCTAGTCCCAGCTGCCATCTAACTGCAGCTGCATGAGAACCCAAGCAAATCCAGCAGAAGAACCTCCCAGCTGAGCCCTAGCTAACCCATAGAATCATGAGAAATAAAATGGCTGTTTCAAGCCACTAAATTTTGGTATACTTTGTCACATAACAATAATGAAGGCACAGGCTTCCAAACACCCTGTGTTCAGCCCTTTCCTATACATGGAGCTCTTTTATTACAGTTTTTCAGATCTTAGACTTTATTTCTAAAGCACAGTTAGAAGACTAGTGGGAAGAAGCCCAACTAAATACCAACAGCATGCTTACTGATGATAACAATAACCATTTTATGGGAGAGTAAGGGATTAATCCCATACTTCAATGACTAAAAGTTTTTTAAACCCTGTTAAAATTTAGAACTACATTAATGTTAAGCCAATAAACAAAGCAAGTCAGAGGACTGAGAATATATCCCAGGGTTCACAAACTTGTGCCTTCAGTGGCCAACGAAGTAATACAAAGTTTTAAAAACCACCAAAACTAAAACACTTTTTCTGCCAAGGCACCTGCAAGAGGGCAGTGATTCCTATCGTTGAACACAGAAGGATCTACAAAAATTGGCCTGCATCCAGCTCTTATGTACATGTGCTCTCTAGAACATGATATCGAGGAGAAGAGAAGTATCTAATGAATAAACATTGTCAAATACCCAGTATGTGCCAGGGAGGAAGAGATTCAGGGCATAGATTATATACTCTTAAAATGATGGAGAAAAGACAGTTAAAATTTGTGATAAAAAGTGAAAGACATCAACTTCTTATAAATAATGATTAAACAACATGATCCATCCATCAAAGCTTAGAAAAAGAGAACTCTGCTCCGTACCACTCTTTAGCAGAGTGATGTAATGCAGAGAGAACATGATCTGGACTCCTTAGACCTGCTGTGCTGTGTGAAGGTGGACAAGTTATTTAACTTCTCTGAGCCTCCATTTTATCATTTACAAAAGGAGGAGATAATTCAACTTGAATTAAATCCTTCAACTTTCCTAGTTCACTATAACATCTTGTTGATTTAGGTAGATTCTATTTTTTAATATATGCAGAACAAAGTCCTATCTCTTCCTTTAACTTGGAGATGGCACTTTCTTTTCTTTTCTGAACCATGTTCCTCCTATAACAACTAAACTTCCTGAAGGAGATTTGGGATAGAAGCTCAGAAGGCTCTGGGTTGAATGTCTGGATATTACTTGTCACATCTCATTGTTCAAGAACAGTCAGTTTTTCAAAGCAGAACTTACAACAATTATTTTTAATCTAGGAAGCATGAACTCTTAAGAAGATTACCAATGGGCATATAAAAAATAATTCATATAAGAAAAGCTTATGTATAACTTTCTGATTAGGTCTACACCTTTCATCAAATACTCGAGTCTGTAAGGCTAAAAAGGTTAAAAACAAACAAACAAACAAAAAACCCACTGGCTTCAATCCAGTAATCTGATGCCTAAGTATATACACTAGAAGAAGTATTATACATATGCACAAGGGTTAAGTGTACAAGAGTATTCCTTAATACACTCTTTAACAGCCAAAAATGGAGAACAGCTAAAAGGTCCATTACCAGGAGAACAGATACAGGAGAACAGATTAAGTACCTTTATGAGTCTCACAATGGACGACTACTTAGGAATGAAAAGAAAATGTAAGATCACCTTATCAAAACAGATACATTTTAAAAAATGTTAACTAGAAGAAAGTTGTGGGCCGGGCGCAGTGGCTCACGCCTGTAATCCTAGCACTCTGGGAGGCCGAGGAGGGTGGATAGCTCAAGGTCAGGAGTTCAAGACCAGCCTGAGCAAGAGCGAGACCCCCGTCTCTACTTAAAAATAGAAAGAAATTAATTGGACAACTAAAAATATATGTAAAAAATTAGCTGGGCATCGTGGCGCATGCCTGTAGTCCCAGCTACTCGGGAGGCTGAGGCAGAAGGATTGCTTGAGTCCAGGAGTTTGAGGTTACTGTGAGCTAGGCTGATGCCACGGCACTCTACAGCCCGGGCAACACAGTGAGACTCTGTCTCAAAAAAAAAAGAAAAGAAGAAGAAGAAAGTTGCAAAATATATAGAGTATCATTTATATGAAGTTTAAGAACATGCAAAATAATGCTACATATTTGTGTACAACATTTGTACACATAAATGTACAAAAATATTCATGGGGAAATAAATACCAAGTTGGGTACAGTGGTGACTCTGAGAGGGATGGAGAGGAATGCTATCAGGAGAGGGCACAGTAGTCTCCAACTGTGCCCCTAGCACCTGGCCTCTTCAATCTCAGTGACTATACAGACTCATGGTGCTGTCCTCTGGCCCCTTCCTAGGTCTTCCTTTCCACTCTTCATGCCCTCAGCCTGTTTTCAAACCCTATACCTTAACCCCACACATGCCTATTTTTATACCCTTCTGCTCACCTTACTCTCAGATTTGTAACAGGCCCTTCCCTCTTTGATTTCCTATTTCATATCCTTACTTTTCAACATTTCAAAGATCAGGAAATTTCCTGTAAAAATCCCAATTTTCCACCTTCTCTAAAAAGTCAGAAGGGCTGAGCGCAGTGGCTCACGCCTATAATCCTATCACTCTGGAAGGCTGAGGTGGGAGGATCACTTGAGCTCAGGAATTTGAGATGAGCCTGAGCAAGAGCAAGACCCTGTCTCTACAAAAAGTAGAAATAACTAGCCAGGTGTGGTGGCTTGCACATATAGTCCCAGCTACTCAGGAGGCCGAGGCAGGAGGATCCTTTGAGCCCGGGAGTGTGGGGTTGTAGTGAGCTATGATGATGCCACTGTATTCTAGCTAAGGTGACAGAGCGAGACTCTGTCTCAAATTTAAAAAAAAAAAAAAAGTCAAAAGATCTGGGCTAGATAAACAAATAAGAAAATACTCCATTATCCAATGCTCACCCCCTACAACCACTCAGTCCTGCCAACCCTAGGAATGTATATTCAACTGTCTTTTCAAAATCTCCTCTTAGCTCTTTGACAGGAGGCATTTCATACTTAAATCTTTATTCATACCCACCCTCCCACAAAGATGTGCTTTCCCTAGGTTCTTTTTCCTTAGCAAACAGAAAGCACATTCTTGTAGTTTCTCAGACTAAAAAACTTGACTATTTTGGCTACTTTTATATAGCCAATAGACTTGGCTATTTTTCTTGACCGCTCCTTCTTTGTCTAGCCCACATCCAATCCTGTCAGGTCTGCCTTCAAAATATATTTAGTTCTCACCATCATTTACCTCTGAACCACTGCAACAGTGTCCTAACTGGATTCTCTATGTCTGCCCTCTGCCCCCTCCATCTACCCAGCTCACCCCATCCTGCCTAGCCTCAATGCCACAGGTGTGACCTGACCAGCATCTGATCAGCATTTAAGTCAGGCGCATTACTCCTCTCCAAACCCTCCAGCACGTCACAGCTTCTCAGAGGAAAAGCCAAAGTCTTTTTAAAGGCTGTAAGTTTCCTTGAATGCTCTAGATCCATCTATATTCCCAAAGAGATAAGGCCAAGGCTTCCCCAGCCAAAAATGGCTGTGACAACACAGCAATTGTGAGCATTCTCAGCTAAGCAACCACTGGTTTCTTCTCAGGGGGGTCTGGCCTGTAGAGGGAGGGAGCACAGCATCACTTCATACAATGTACATAAAGCATCCAGACCATGCTCTTATTATTACCTAGAAAAAGTTAAGTTCAACAGTCTACATGCCAAAAATAATATACAGTCTTCCCTGCGTTAGATTGGTTCCAGGACACGCCTGCTCCCCTCTCCCCACTGTGGGTAACAAAATCTGTGGGTGCTCAAGTCCCTTATACAACAAGGCATAGTATTTGCACATAACCTATGCACATTCTCCTGTACATTTTACTTCCCTTTTTTTTTTTTTATTTTAAGAGACAGGGTCTTGCTCTGTTACCCAGGTTGGAATTTAGTAGCATGATCACAGCTCACTGCAACCTGGAACTCCTGGGCTCAAGCCATCCTCCTACATTAGCTTACCAAGGTGCTGGGATTACAGGTATGAGCCACTTCGCCCAGCCCTTCCAGTTTACTTTAAATCATTTCTAGATCACCCACGATACCTAATATAATGCAAATGCTATGCAACTAGTCGTTATACTGTACTGTTTAGGGAATAATCAGTATGCAACAATCCATCGTATTTTTTCTGAATATTTCTGATCTGTGGTTGGTTGAATCCACAGATGCGGAACCCATAGATAAGGAGGGCCAGTTGTATATGATCAAAATAAACCTTGAAAGTAAACTGCCATGAAATACTACATGTTTTTTGTATATATAACCCTGTACAGCATATAAATAATACATATGCAAAATACTAAGAGGTACTTCTGTACTTTTGCTGGCAAAAAAGACTTATACTGGGGAGCTTTGCTGAATGTGAGAATATGAGCAAGTGAAATGATAATACTCCACTATACTGAGGGCATAAAATCCTCTAGAAGGCTTTTTAAACAACAACAGATCTTGCCAGTTATCCAGGGTAAGCTGCAGCACTGTCACTTTCAGAACAACTTAACTTACTCTGAGAGGCCGAGGTGGGCGGATCGTTTGAGCTCAGGAGTTCGACACCAGCCTGAGCAAGAGCGAGACCCCATCTCTACTAAAAATAGAAAGAAATTAGCTGGACAACTAAACATACATAGAAAAAAAAAATCAGCTGGGCATGGTGGTATGTGCTGTAGTCCCAGCTACTCAGGAGGCTGAGGCAGTACGATTGTTTGAGCCCAGGAGTCTGAGGTTGCTGTGAGCTAGGCTGACGCCACAGCACTCTAATCCAGGCAACAGAGTAAGACTTTGTCTCAAAAAAAAAAAAAAAATAACAAAAAAAACCCCCACTAACTTAACTAAAAAAAAGTTGTCACTGCATTCTATTCATTCTCCAAACAGGGCCTTCTAAGTTTCCAATCTTCTAACCACCCTCAAAGTGGGAGATGAAATACTAGCTTTGACTCAGTTTTAAGTGGCTCAATAAAAATAAAATAGAAATACAACTAATTAGCAAAAATAAAACAAAAACAAACAATATTACCAAAGCCCTAACTTTGGAGGTGGAGAAAACAGAACCAAGTAAACCTGAGGATCCAAAAAAAAAACAATAGTTTGGGCACAGTTAGGTATTGTTTTCTATTTTTTTAGATGGGGAAAGGAAGAGCAGCCTGGATTTATCTAACAGTATCAGCTATATACCATGTCCACTGGTAACAGAAATGAAACAGACAACTCAGGACACTAACATTTAATAAAGAACATGCATCTGAGGAAGGGTTTGAGTTGCTTATTAATGAATCATAGCACATCTACAACAGATCCCACTACTAACTGCAGCCAAACTAAATGCTTATATATGTATTTGCAAGTACAACTATATTACAGAAATGAATACCTAAAGACTTGTATGTCATTTGCATGTGTAAATGAAAAGGGAATATTAGCAAAAGCAGTTTCAGCTGGGACCTACCAACCAACAAAGCCCATCAAAGGCCACAATTCCCTGGGGAAATAAATAGTCACCAACTATTGACACAGCCGAGTTGCCATACTGTTTTGGCAATGTCTCTCAAATAAAATTTTGAGCTGGGCAGGTCAAGATACGTGCTGTAATGTGGGGTTCAACTTATTACAAGGATAAAGTGGAGGTATGGTGCAATACCCAAGAACATAAAAGTGGAGTCAGAAGTAAGCCATTCTCCTTAAACCATGACACAGTGAATAGTCTGATAATTATGGATTTTTTTTACAGGAATCGTTCAAATTGTAACTATAATAGTCACACAAACATGAGAAAAGAATTCATCTCACATGTGATGCATACCATCCCCACTATTTCCTACACCTATAACCAATAAAACTGTCTATATTATTGTCATTAACATTTTAATCTACTAGATTGTAAACTTGAATTGTTAGTGGGTTTTTTTTGTGATTAGCTGGTAGTGACTGTCTAAGGAGTTTACTGAGAAGAGCTGTACGGGGACATTTAAATTGGGTGGGAAAGCACAGCACAGTACCACGAACCCATCCTCAGTATCCAGGAAATGAACAATATACTTATATGCAAACAGTCGTTGTGCCTAAAACACAAAATGAAATTTTGCATTATAATTTCCCATGTTGGTCCTCCTTGCTCCTTTCCTTCCATTAAAGCCAACAGATAGATTCTAAAAAGAAAACCAGGGGACACAGATAGCCTACAATTCATAAAGTACCACATTGATTCTTTCTATTGCTACAGGCAATAATTAGAGAGGGTTCTGTTCAAGTTCTTTCCATTGGCTTCCCAAGAGTCAGCAGAGCTGGTTTCAGGATCTGTAGATTGATGCATACACAACAGCATGTGGCTCTGGAAACAGTAACTGCGACTTGAGCACTTTCTCTTCATTCATTCCATAAGTAATCACTGAGCACCTGGTATATATGGCTGGCACATTCATTTCGTCAATCAATTTAAATTTGATAAGATTTTAAAAAATCATTATTAGGAAAAAGCAATGCAACCATTTTTCATAAAATGAGAAAACCAAAATAGGATAAGTATACTTTATTGGAGTCAAAAATAAAAATCCCATCTATGACAGCTAGGCAAAAAAAAAAACCATTTTGCAAAGCAATAAACTAAAGAATCAAAGATCTTTGCAAACCACTATCCTTCCTTTGCACTGTTTCTAGCTAATACCAAGTTCTTTTGAGAACACAACATACTCACCTAGCATGAACTATACACAAATTAAACAAGCTATAGGAATAGGGTCTTGCATTACCCTTATAAGGTTTTTATATTCTTCGTTCTTTCACAGTTGATTTTAGCTGCTCTTGTTGTTTACTCAGCTTCACTGTGAGTTGAAGATTAGAGTCATTTCTCAGCAACTTTGGTCCAAAGAAGAAATAAGACCCTTTCTCAGATTGAAATTGTCCTACTCATATTTTCCTTCCAACCATGACTCAGCAGCTTCTTTGGATTTTGCTCAAAGAATTTACCTGAACTAACCTCTCACCAAAAAAACCATCTGCATCTGAATTCCTTTAAAAGCTCCAAATTATTTTATCATTCTACTCCCTCAGTGTCATGAAGAAAATACCATTTGGGTTACTGTCTAACCACAATTTTCTCTGTAGACCTCCCATCACTTGCAGCCCCTGAAGAAGGAGTGGACCTCCAGGCAGCCCTTCCTGCATGCCATGGCTTATCAAATCAGGGGTGGACACCTGGCTCAAGCCCAGCCAATCAGATTCTCTCTCTGGATGGTGCCAGACTGTAGAGTTCAGGGGTCATGCTGGGCTGGAATGGCCACTCTTCATCACATGTGTACTAAAGCACAGAAAGCCAGAGTTCAGAAAGAGAGGGAATGACCCAGACACAGGGAGAGAAGCAAATGAGAGACTGTGAGTCATTACAGAAAGTGACTTTGTCTGTCCATCCTATAATTCCTAGCTCAGGTCCCTCCTAAAGCTGTTATACTTCCAGCACCTGGTTTCAGTAAGATATCCCTATATCCTTTACATATATTTATATTTTTTCTAAACTAGGCTAATTACGTTCCTTCTTGTAGTCCTGAAATGGTACCTGACTAAAGGTATAAGCAGTAACTTACAAATTCCTAGCCCATAGTGTATGAGACTGTAGCCTTAAGAAATTCAGAAGTTAAAAAAATCAAAGGGGTGAGGGAAAGGAAAACAGTTGGGAGTACAAAGAAGGATTAGACGAAAAGGGTAGGCTTTTTAAACAAATGAATATTAGATGCATTTCAAGAGAAATCCAGCACCTTCTATGTGATAAGCACTCACTCTACCAGCCAGTAGGAAATAAAAAAGAGAGGCCAGACACTGTGCCTCACACCTATAACCCTAGCACTCTGGGAGGCTGAGGCAGGAAGATCACTTGAGCTCAGGAGTTTGAGACCAGCCTGAGCCAGAGTGAGACCCTGTCTCTACTAAAGACAGAAAAATTTGTCGGGTATAGTGGTACACGCCTGTAGTCCCAGCTACTGGGGAGACTGAGGCAGAAGAATCACTTGAGCCCAGCAGTTTGAGGTTGCAGTGAGCTATGATGCCACTGCACTCGAGCCTAGATGACAGAGCAAGACTCTAACCTCAAAAAAAAAAAAAAAAAAAAAAAAAAAAAGGACAGGTAACTCCCAAACCTTGCCCCAATGAGCACACTCGAACAAACAATTGTAATTTACGATGTGATGGCCATAATATTTGAGGTATACACAAGGTACCCTGAGTACATGGTCAGGAAAGCCAGGCTTTCACACAGACAATTCTGAGCTGGATGAAAACCGGCGGTGGGAAACACTGAACAAGTAAGTGTTAAAAGGCATGTGCAGTAGGTGGTACCCAGACAGAATAAACTTCCACAGTTAATCAAATGTAGCAAAGTTGGCTATCCCAACATCAGACCTTTGAACAACTCAGGTTAGGAAAAGAGTTTCTGGAAATCAAAATCCTCTCAATTTGACCTTGCATCATAAAAGCACTTAAACCACACTATCTCGAATAGCATGATCAATGCAAAACAATTTTTAAGTAGTTATGATCTCAGAGATTACATAAGAATTCATATTAATTTGGGCCGGGCGCGATGACTTACGCCTGCAATCCTAGCACTCTGGGAGGCCGAGGAGGGAGGATCGCTCAAGATCAGGAGTTCAAAACCAGCCTGAGCAAGAGTGAGACCCCGTTTCTACTAATAATAGAAATTAATTGGCCAACTAAAACTATATATAGAAAAAATTAGCCAGGCATGGTGGCGCATGCCTGTAGTCCCAGCTACTTGGGAGGCTGAGGCAGGAGGATTGCTTGAGCCCAGGAGTTTGAGGTTGCTGTGAGCTAGGCTGACGCCACGGCACTCTAGCCCGGGCAACAAAGTGAGGCTCTGTCTCAAAAAAAAAAAAAAAAAAAAAGAATTCATATTAAGTTAGATAGATAATATTCTAAAATTATTTTGTTATTTCAGAATGCTGAAAGACATGAGAAATGCATATAAAGTGCTAAAAGAGGAATAAAATAATCTTGTAATATTTTCTAAAAAACAAAAAGAAATTATGAATCATATAGCAAATATAGTACTTTTGAAGTGTATGAACTCATATCCCATTTCTAGGAATATACCCAAAAAAATAATGTGGTAAAACCACATGGAAAAACCACACGTAAAATATTTTAGATAGCATAATAAAAAAAAAATCAAGAGTAAGCTAGATATCTAGCAATAAAGATATTATACTGCTGTTGAAATATTATTTGATGAATTGCAAATTAGACACTAAAAAGAGTAAAGACAATGTAAAAACAGGATGAAACATGTTAAATCAAAAACAGGATATAGAATTTTGTGTATACTCTAAAGTAGCATATATAAAAGAATATACTTTATAAAACTTTGAATATATGAAAAAAATAACAAAGGAAAAGTAATAACGTTCCTGTTACAGTGGTAAGATAATGAGTAGTCTATTTTCCTAAGTTTTTTGGGTCAAACGTTACACTTGTAAACTTAAAGCACCCCCTCTTTTCTTAAGTATTAGAAATAAAATGCAAACTTACTTCGTCAGAAGCAGATCGAAGACACTGGACAGCAGCCTGTTTTTTCATTTCTTCTAGAGTTAAATCTGAACACTTTTTCTTACTCTTTCCCCATTTCTTATAAGCTCCTTTTTCCCAGCCCAGGAAGATGTCATTCTCCTACAACAAGATCATACCAGGTTAAATGAACAGCAAGTCTCAGCCACTACTGTGCTCCACCTACTTGAACACACATTCCCTTGCCACACATATCAAGTAATGAAATGGCCTCTTGCATTTTAGGATGAACTTGTCAATTTCTGCAATAAAGGCAGCTGGGATTCTGATAGGGGTTGTGCTGAACCTACACAACAGTTTGGGGAGTATTGACATCTTAATAATATTAACTTTTCCAATCACAAACATAGGATGTTTTTCCATTTATTTAGGTCATCTTTATTTTCTTTCAATGTGCACAGTTTTTAGTGCACAAGGCTTGAACTTCTCTGGTTAAATTTATTCCTAAGTATTTTATTCTTTTTGATGCATTGTAAATGGAATTGTTTTCTTCATTTCATTCCTTAGGATTTTCTATATTTCGTACAGAGCATGTCATACATGACTAGAGATAGTCTTATTTCCTTTCTAATATGAATGTGTTTCTTTTTTTTACCTAATTGCCCTGTTAATATTTATTTACAACATATTTCATCTTAGAGAATGACTTCACACAAATAGAAACTGCCAAATGCTGATATTAATCCACAAGAATGAGTTTAACTGAACATATTAACTGCTTAGTAGGTATTTAAAGAATTCTGTTAAATTCTTCTATTGATATTTCCTTTTAGCATGTCAGTACACTGCAGATTAATCTCTTTCCAGTGAAAGTTAGGTGAAAACTCCTCAACTAAATAGATTTTGAGACAAACAAATTTCCTTTGCACTGTATTAGGGTGTGAAAAATGCTGTTGAAACTTCAGTGTAAGCTTGGACATGTCCACTGTAAATTTATGTGGGGATGGAGATTTTGTTTCTTATTTTAATGTTTGTTTTTTTGAGATGGGAGTCTCACTACATCACCCAGGCTAGTCTTCAACTCATGAGCTCAAGTGATCCTCCTGTCTCAGTCTCGCCAGAAGCTGGGCTTACAGGTGCAAGCCATTGCACCTGGCTTTTGTTTTAACCTTTGACAGAGTGAGAAATGTATAAAGCAGCTTGATGTTATTTATGATTCAAACAATGTTATTACAGTGATTTTACTACATTATAAATTTTGCATACAAGTGCTATTTTGCCATGTAATTTTAGGTTGAATTCATTATAAAACATCAAATCTGTAGCAAAAGCTACATAAACAATGGCACATCAGACACACTTGTTTACATTCTGCTTTTTTCACTTATTATATTTGAGACTTCCCTCATTCTATTTTTTTCTGGCTTCATGTATTGTGCGAATATATCATAACTTAGTTAACCAACATTTAACAAACAGCACTGAACTGTTAATCAGACTTAAAAAGAATATACCCCATTCTCTCCTAAAAATAGAAAAATTAGCTGGGCATCATGGTGCCCGCCTGTAGTCCAGCTACTCAGGAGGCTGAGGCAGGGGGATTGCTTGAGCCCAGGAGTTGGATGTGGCAGTAGGCTATGACGACACCACTGCACTCTACCCAGGTGACAGAGCAAGACTCTGTCTCAAAAAGAAAAAAAAAAAAAAAATATATATATATATATATATATATAAAGATCTAAGATATTTCTATTTTACTTATTGTTACCTTTTTAGTCTCCTGTGTCGTACTAAGTCAATTTATACGTAAACATAAAATATTAGACATGTGCCAAATAGTTACTTTAAAAAAGCTGAGTAAAATCAAGGACGATTTTTCAAAGTCCTAATCTGGAAGACAGAACACGATTATCAAGTACCAAGAGCAGATATAGCTAAAGAAGTTCCCAGGGTGGGGGGTAGACCCAAGGCTGAGCGACATGGGGGGGTCACTGTGGAGGGGTGGGATATGCTTGAAAAGTAGTTGGGGAGCGGAATTAGGGGTCTCAATAGGGGAAAGGAATTCCTCAAAAATTGATTCATGTGATTA
>CAUYRT010095758.1:0-12755 GCA_963574885.1 Lepilemur ruficaudatus
CAGCTACTCGGGAGGCTGAGGCAGGAGGATCACTTGAGCCCAGGGCTTTGAGGTTGCTGTGAGCTAGGGTGACGCCACGGCACTCTAGCCCGGGCAACACCGTGACACACGGTCTCAAAAAAAAAAAAAAAAAAAGAACACCAAGATGATGTCTTCCTTTCGCTCAGCGAAGGCTGGACGTGCACAGTGCATGTCCCACGGAGGGGCGGTGGCCATGTACACGGAGCAATGTGGGATGGGGGGAGAGGAAATGTCAGGGAAGGCCTGGAGGAGGTGTCCTTTGAAACAGAGCTTGCACAGTTAGAGACGGGTGTTCAAAAGTAGACTAGCATAATCTGCTTTTGAAAAATTGTGAGTGAGCCTAGTAAAAATAAAGGTCTTGTTTGTTCTGTTTCCTTCTTTTTTCATTTTAATTATGAACTGTTTAATATATCCTTATATGTGTGTAAGAACAATGAAATGCACAAAATATCTTCGCTTCCCAGCCAAAATATGGAATATTACCAACACCTCTGAAGCCCTGGTGGGCTCTTATTGAACTGCTCCTTTCTGCCCTGCAAATACTTGAAATTATTCAATATTCTTGAACTCCTGGGCTCAAGCGATCCCCCTGCCTCGGCCTCCCAGAGTGTTAGGATTACAGGCGTGAGCCACCGCGCCCGGCCATATTTAATATCCTTATACCCAGTTGCAAAGTACAGGAACATCTGGGTTTCTCAAGACCCGCAATGCTTTTATTCTTATCTTTGGTTGGATCCGTGCAAGATGAAGTGAAGGCAGGGCTTGATGTTTGTCTAGTGAATTCAGATTATGTGGACACGTTTTTTTTTTTGTTTTTTTTGTGAGAAAGAAGGTGCTTCCCAGATAACCTAAGTGATTGTCAGTATAATTGGAGTAAATCAGAAAGTATTCTAGTCATAAGAATGGTTATTTCTAGTCGTAATATTGTCTAATTTCAGTAACAGAAATGACCAGTCCAGTGTAACATGCCGACCTTCATTCAAAGTTCCATCTGCTCTTCTTCCCCAGCTCGGTCTTGCTTCCAGCAGCCAGGCTTGCGGTTCTCTTCTCCTCTCCACCCATCTCACCCCTGGGTGGGAGCTTCCAGGGGGAAGGAGGAAGGGACAAGGGATAGGGACGTCTTCCTTGGCAGATCCTGTCCTGATTTGCTGGTGGTGTTCTCTGGGCTTGGCAGATGCTCAGAGCTGAGTCTCTGGAGGCACTTTTGGGGTTCCTGCCCTGGGAACAGCTGACTGCAGGCCACATGCCTGTGCTCCGGCTGCATTCCAGGGCCCATGTCTTCCTACTGGCATACCCTGACACTTTTGGATGCACATCTCTTTTAAAATGCAGCCCTCTGCCCCTCTTTTACGTAAGGGCCAATCATGCAATTGCCGTGAGGATAAAATGAAACAATGTATGTAAAGCACTCTTCCTGGCACGCATTTGTTGAATAAATTAACGAGTGATTTACTGGGTGCCTTCTCTGTTGGGCACTTTGCAAATGCTTTATAAACCTTATCATACACCAATCCTATGAGATAGATTTAAAGGGACTCAGATACATCAAGTTATTTACACGGTCACAACGTTAGAAAGTGGCTCTGCTTGGATTTGCACCTATGTTTGTCCAACACCAAAGTCTCTTTGGACATGGGTCTTGCTGTTCTAAACCCTAGGAAATCTGATGAATATCCATGGATCCTACTGTCCATTCTCTCTTACCAGCTTCTTGAACATGAAGTGTGCTGTCAACCTACGGGGAAGTCCTCTTGAACACTTTCCCTTGACCACACATAAATGACATGTGACAGACCTGACTTCCTCCACAAATTCTTTACCTCCGGGGATCTTGGCCCTGGAGGTCTAAGGGTCACTAGATTTCTGCTAGTGAACCCAATCAGATATTCAAGGAAATTCATGCTGGTATTCCAGACAGAACCTGGGTTTTCCTTCCAGAGAAATGCTGCAGTATTTCATAGGCGTTCATGGCACGTGCGGAGTCCTGGGCCTCAGGGAATAATCTCTGGGTGGAGGGAGAGCAGAGTGGGGGAGATAACCACACGTCTGTCTTCTGCCTCCAGCGGTTCAAGAAAAGTCGCTGAATTTGAGCCACTAAAGCTCTCTGCTTTGCCGACTGCCTCCCATTACTCCCCGGGTGACCTGTTCAGATTGGAGATCTCAGCAGAGAGGCCTGGAAGAATATGCATTTTTGTTCATTCTTATTCTTGTGGGATGGTGGGTTAAGAAAATCTGCTTTGGAAAGAATTGGCCAGAATTAGACGAGGAGAAGGCAAACCATGGAAAGGAAACAAAACCACCGGAACATTAGTTCTAATTTGTTTCAGTAAAGTGTTGTTTAATGAAATCCTAATGTTAAATTTTGGCCCTCGATATACACTGCTAGGATACGTGTACTTAATCTGAATGCTGTAAAAAAAAAAACAAAAAAAAAACCTACATTAAAATTAGCTAGTGTCATGGCCCTTTAACTTCATGCCTACCAAGCAGCAAATTGCCACAAGTAGATAATTTGAAAGTCCGATTTTTATTTGCTCTTGTTGCTTGAGGCAAAGTGAAGTTGAACCCCAGATTGTAAACTGGCCAATTTCTGGTGCACAGACAGTTAGCCAGCCGATGTGTATGGACTACTAACCCCTCTTCCCTCCGCCGTGGAGATATTGTCAGAAAAATGCATTCAAAAATTCTTATTTTGTGGACCGTAAAATAAGTGAGGTCTTGTGAGAAGCCCACTGAACTCTCGTCCCATTTTTGGCTCAGTAGAGGATTTAGCAATAACCAGAAAAAGACAGTCCTTGCTGTTTGTGTCTCAGCTTCGTCCCCAAGAATGTACAAATAATAAAACCTGTCCTTTAGGATTTTGTCAGGCTGTTACGGCAAAGTCTTTCGAGCTCCTTGGAGAAAAAGGCTACTCGGTGAGATGGCGTTGTTAGTCCTTTTAACGTCAATTATATTCTGAAATATGATTTCAGAATTTCAGGATCCCAGGACCCAGGATTGAACTGGCAGCCGATCGATTATGTGGAATTTAGAGTTCTCATTCTCGGCACTGGACCAAAAATGTGCTTTGGCTAAAAGAGGGAAAGCGTACAATTATGGTCAGAAACGTAATAATAAATCTACTGGAACAACCTTCTTTCCACCACATATCTTTTCTGGTATTTATCTGAATATCCAGCTTATAAAAACTAGCAGAGATTGTAATTTCAATAGCACCAGCCACTCTGGGAGTCTACGGAGCCATTTCGACTATGATCTGTTTTTATTTTTCCAATGTGCATGTCTGAAAGGTTTTCTTTTCTTTCTTTTTGTTTTGAAAATTACAAAATAAAAAAAAAAAAAGGAGACAAAACAGTTAAAAGTATGGAAGGTCTACCCGTGCTGCTTTTTCTACACCTTGAGGACTAGCAAAATCTTTAATATGAGAGTTTATTTGTACAAAGCAAAACTTCAAAACCACTCAAAAGCTTTTCTTATTAACTGCTGTCAGTCCTGTGATTTACAGAGGCAATAAAGAACTAGAGGGGGTATATTTATCATGGAGTTCTGCACACCGGGAGCCATTTTCTCCAGCGGTAAAGGCAAGTGATAAAACGAATTCTTTTGTTCTATAACCAAGACACATTCCCTGTTCCCTGTCCTCTAAGCTTGGGCACACCAGGCTTCTCTGGTGGCAGCTTGGCACTAGCCCATGCACACTTAATGACAAATTGTTAACATGAAAACATTGATGATACACCTGGAACACCTGGCTGTGAATGGTGCTATGTGTTTACCTTCAACACGCAATAATTAGCTGCCAACTTATGTATATATAGAACTAATTCCTGGTTTACTTTGAATAATACATTGTGTGTGTGTGTGTGTGTGGTGTTGTGTGTGTGTGTGTGCTCTCTTTTGTTTTGGAAGAGAATGGAACGGAATGTTAAATAATGTAGGGTTTTTGTTTTGTTTTGTTTTTTTATTCATTTTCTTTAATAAAGATCATAAAATTTGGATTTGGAATCTCAGGTTTCTTGTGGTAGCAAAGAATGCCTCCTCTGAATTTTGATGCTGGGAAGCAGAACAAGTGCCAGTACGCGTTTTTTTCGATTCACTTTGTTTTTGATTTTAATTTTGTGTTTTACATTGTAGGCAGGCAGGTATAATACACAGAGACACTTTTAAGCTGTCTCTGAGCTTTGATTACACATTTGTGGGTTTTTGAAATGAATTATTCAGGCTTTGAATTAAGCTGGACATAAAGGCTACGACGGTTTTGCTGTGGGAGAGACTTAAAAAATGTAGCATTTTTGAATATTCTATAATTGAGTACATCCATCATCCAATAGTATTTATTAAGCACTCACCTGGGCATGACAATGTATTGGGTACAAAGATTACTGGAAAAAAAAATGCCAGTGATTTGGAACCAGAGACAATGCTAGTGTTTATACTTAAGGGAAAATGAATACTAATATTAAATTGTGAATGTTATTTCTAATGGAGCAAATTACGTAGTTAATTTAGTCTCCAAAAAAGACAAGTGTGCCCAAGTAAAATTGTCATTTCCTAATCGTACAATAATTAACTACTGTCCTTATTGGTGTATTGATTAAAAATAATATGTTCATAAGGCATATGAAGGCCTATGAAGTAAGGCATATAGTAAGGCAGAGACCATAACAAATTCAGGAAGGAGAAAAAAAAGAAAATTCAGGTCCGGTACTTTGGTGACTTGTCGGCCATTGTTACAAACTTTTAGCTGGGTAAGAGTTTGGAACCGTATTATGTGGGAGTTTCATTTATCTACCCGTTCTTTGCAATGTATAATTTAGTGCTTAAAGTTATTCTCTTTCTTCTGTCACGGTCAGTTCCTTTTCACAGAAAGGGGAAATAGGTCCTTCTGTCAGTAATTTGGCAAAAGTGCTGCAAAGCCCATTATCCCTATTGGAGAGAAAGCAAACCACCCCTGGTATGTGAGGGCCTGGCAGGCTTCATGGAGAGAGATGCGTCAACCAAGTAGCTTCTAGTGAGAGATGGGTTTTTATGCTCTGGGAGATAGTGACCATTAGATATTCTTCTTGAACCCACCTAACATTTTTCTCAGAGCAAAGTTATTCTCCATCTCCACCCCTGCCTTTAAAAGAAATTCGTTGCTATGGAAGATATAGGATGGAGAAGGAAAAAAAAACACACTAATTTGAATAAAGAAGGCTTTTATGTATTTTGCGTTGTAGACTGCACATCAGGAAGGGGCTGTATCTAACTGGAAGATGCTGGGAAATTCATCACTATGCTTCATGGTGTATTTCTTATAGTACTTTCTTAACCAGAAGGGAACATCTGTTGGGTAGCAGAGGAAAGTACGGTCACCGACTTGAGCACATTGAAGCCCGAAGTTTTGGCAAATGTGGACGTCTGGGCACCATTGCAGAGAGACCATCGTAACTGTTTGCTCTGATTTTAAGTTCATACTTCACTGTTGGAAGGAAAAACTTTTTACAGAGGCTTACTTTTTTTTATATGGCTTTGAAGGGAATTTCGTTTTATTTCTGACACTTATTGTATTGTAAAATCTCTAGTCTCTGATATTTAAAGGTGGAAACTTTTAACTTTCTCTCTTTAAAAAAAAACAACAGAACTCTAGGGGCATTTTAGTACTATAGCCTCTCAAATAATCCTAAAGCTTTGAAAAATGAAATACTTTATTTTATGAAGCAGTTTTGGGGTCAATTTTTTTTTCCTCCCTAAAATGTATGCTTTTATGTTGGGTAGTTTAAAGAGCAGCTGTTAACTGAAACCAACCGTCAGTGGAGTTGCATGAAGTCGTGTTTCCTATTAGTCTTGTATCTTTCCTATTAGTCATTTATGAAAGGATGCAGGGACATCTAACAGAACTCCAAACAAGAACTGAAAAAACAGATGTGGAAACCATATTGGCTTGATGGTTCGCTGTTTTTTTTTTTTTTTTAAATAAAACGAAGCTTAGTAATTATTAGTGAATTATGAAATAAGGCTTATTTTGCTGACTTAATCACAAAATCGTTAGTAGTAATGTGCAGTTGAAAACGGATGTTTTACCCACGAGCATTTCATAGAATTAAAAAAAGGAGTTGAAATTTCTGCCTGGGAGCACTAGGAAGAAGGAACTATGACATTTTCAATAGTTGGGCATGTAAGAGGCTCTAAAGGTGTGTTTATTATGTTGTCATGGTGAGCAGTGAATTAAAAAAATAACAAGACTGCTCCTTGGGTAGTTGTGACTTATTGGTAGTTATCTTTACAAGAGTTCCGTGCTGATTTAAGTAAAGATCTTTGGGGGAAAAAAAACCCTCAAACTTTATTTTTCAAATAAATTCAGCTAAGAGCCTTCGGGCTGCCATGACACCACACTGAATGGTTATTAACGTGCACTGCTGTGACAATGACGCTTGCTGCTGTTTAACAATAACCCCTTCCTCTGGAATTTCAGGGAAGTGCTAGGAAAATGAGAGGCAGGTTTAGGTGCCGCCGCTGAACTGAGTGTGCCGGTTGATGGGCCCAACATTTTTATCG
Organism: Lepilemur ruficaudatus; assembly: GCA_963574885.1. NCBI lineage: Eukaryota > Metazoa > Chordata > Mammalia > Primates > Lepilemuridae > Lepilemur > Lepilemur ruficaudatus. The sequence continues at coordinate 6,559 of CAUYRT010095758.1, forward strand.
TTGCTCGTGCATGAGAGTGGAGAAAGAGACCGTGAGTTGGGGTCAGGTCACATGTGGGACGGGTGAAAACGTTTGAGAGGCATTTTCAGCAAGCCAGGGCATTGCTCCTGGCCAGGAAAAGGTTTGTTTAACCTATCGCCTTTACCTCGGATGCCCCACTTCCATCCTTCTCCCGGGGGGGGGGGGGGGGTTGTGTGTGGTGCTTTTGAAGGCAGGGATGGAATCTTTCAAGGGTCTTCCCTGTTGACTTTAGAAGTCGGTTATGAAAACCAAATATTGGACGCATCATTGCACTTTTTAACCCCAGTGATTGTTAGACTTGCTTTGAAGTTCATTATTATGATTATAGATGACGTTTTCATTTGGAATTATAACCTCTTGAAGTCAAAGTACCCCGGCCTACGTTTACAAATTTATATCCAGCAATTTTTCCTCCCCTCTCTTTCTTCTCCCAACCACTCCATCTTCTAGTCATGCCAGATTGTTTGCTGCTCTCCGAATGTGTCCTCCAGTGCCTTGCCCCTGTGCCTCTGCTCAGGCTGTGTGTATGGAATATGCCAACTCCTACCACTCTGTAAGGTTCAGATCATATCATATTACTCTAGAGAACGGTTCTCAGATCCCTGCATAAAAGTCCACGGAATAAACTTCTTTTCTTTTTCTTTTACTGCACCCTATTTGTTACAGTGTATTCTTTCTTTATTTTTGTTTACTTTTTGAGACAGAGTCTTGCTCTGTTCCCTGGGCTAGAGTGCTGTGGCATCAGCCTACCTCACAGCAACCTCAGACTCCTGGGCTCAAGCGATCCTACTGCCTCAGCTTCCCAAGTAGCCGGGATTACAGGCATGTGCCACCATGCCCGGCTAATTTTTCTATTTTTAGTAGAGACAGGGTCTCGCTCTTGCTCACGCTGGTCTTGAACTCCTGAGCTCAAACGATTTTCCCACCTCAGCCTTTCGGAGAGAGCTAGGATTACAGGTGTGAGCCACCACACCTGGCCTGTATTCTTTATTTAATTATTCATGAATATGCCTTCCCTCTTGCCAGGGATGGTGTGTCTTGGAAATTAGGGGGAGTGTGACTTTTATCTTTGTGTCCTGCATATGGTCTAATATAGCATCTCACTTGGTTGTACATGGTAGATAAATTTCATCCATTGGAATTCAATCACAGGTGATTATAGATCCCTTATAACATAAGGCATTCAAGGAATCCAGAAATTATCAATAAGTTATTTAATTGTAATTCTAGTGGGTGGAGTGTAATTTTATTTTATTAGGAAGGACTCATGACCATTAGGTTGACAAGTGTCACTGAATGGGGGAGTTGGTGAAGTTCTTTCTGCTGTACAATATCTCCCTTGCTGTCTCTGGTGCTTTTGCAAATACCATCTGAGTGCCCTTAGTGATGGGGAAAAGAAACTTCAACAATCTGAAAGCTGGTATTTTAGAGAACGTTTAAAATACTTATCTAAGGTGCATTTTGTACATTTTCCAACTCATCCTTAGTCTTCCACATATTCACAGGGATCAGAGATCATTTGAAGCCACCACCTCACCTGGGCAGAAATCTTTTGCCGGACCTTCCCAATTGTGTCTGCTCCAACAGTCAGTGATGTGGCCATCACGCTCTGAGCACTAAGGGAAAGTTTGGGAGAGGGTAAAAAGTCTCTTCCTGTGACGGTTTCCCCACAGTTTGTCACTTTCCCTTCTGTATTTCTAATTCCCGCTGCCATGTCAGCCTAACTCCCCACCCAATGCAGGTAACTGGCTCCCACATGGACACCTCATCGAAGCCAGTCTTCCCCTGGCTGGCCAGTGGCCAAGCCAATGTTCTCCCTCGGGAATCTGACTCCGAGACACAGTCATGGCCATTAGCAGGAGGAGGCTGAGCTGAAGGGTCATGGGGTGTGGGGGCCTGAGTCAGCACGTGGCCAGCCTGAGGCAGATGGGAGCTCAAGTCGAGGTGGAGCAGAAGCCGGGCAGAGAGATTGAGTGACAGGGGGCTTGTGCAGTCCCAGAGAGGGATGGAGAGAGTGTGTCAGGCCCAGGGTGGGGCCTTGTGGGTGCGGGAACTGGGAAGCGTCTTCCTGTGGCACCCGCCCTGCTGGTGCTCGGCACGGGGGAGGGAACAGCAGAGTCACTCAAGAGGCAGTTTAGGGCTCACCTCTCGAGGCCACAGTTGTTAAGCTCATGGACTCTGGTAGGGAAATGGGTCTTCTGTCTGCCACTTAGTGCTGCGCAACTTTGGGCAAGTCACTCCCGTTATCCCTGGGTCTGAGATGGAGGTGTCGGCAGGATTGGTTTCTTCTGAGGCTGCTGTACTTGGCTTGCAGATGGTGCTTTCTTGCTGTGTCCTCAGGTGGTCTTTCCTCTGATGTCTCTGCACGTGTCTGCATTTCCTCTTCGCATAAGGACACCAATCAGATTGGCTTAGGGCTCACCCTAATTCATTTCAATGCAATCACCTTTTTAAAGGCCCTATCTCCAAATACAGTCAAATGCTGTCCCTCTGCCCATGTTCCATTGCTTAAGACACGTCACCCAACCAAGCCCAAAGTCCATGGAACTGTCCCTCTGTCCACAGGGGAGCCATGGGTTAAGTGGGGAAGGGAAGGAAATATTGAGAGAGACAAGCAGCACAATCCACTGCAGAGATAAAGCAAATCTTTTCCAAGAAGTTTTGTAAAAGTAGAAAGATGGGGTAGCAGCTGCACAGGGACACCTGTTCCCATCAACATGTAAATGGTGCGTAACGAAAGGTTTCACTGACGGTTATTGACAGTCTGCTAAAATACACTTCCTCTCAGCCAAAAGGCTTCCTCTCAGCCATCACTGGGAAGCGATGACAGTCTGCTAAAATAAACCCACCGATGGCATAGAAGGTCCCTTGTCCTCCAGCCACGCTGGGCTCCTTGGCTATCCCTAAACGCCCTCTCTTTGCTCACGCTGTTGTGTCTGCCAATGCCTCTCCCCATTTTTCTTTTCTTGGATAATTGTTATTCATCCTTCAAGACTCGGTTTAAAGGTCACTTTCCCGGAGATGCTGCTTTTTCCCTGTGGCAAAGCAGGTACTTCCTTTTCTGTTCTCTCACTGCTCCTCTGTTTCAGCTTTTATTACTTTTTAAATTATGACTTTGTGTAACTCAGATATCCACTTTCCCCCTGTCCTTTGGGTCCAGCATCATCACCATCGGTTTCTGCCGTGGGCCTGCGAGGACGTGAGGTTCAGCTCTGCTTTGTCACCTCTGCAAAGCCCCAGATGATACCACCCCAGTCGTGTGCTACACTGAAACAAAAACCAATACTACAAAGTCAAGTTCATGTATAGAAAAGTATTAGGAAAGAAGTTGATTTTTTGCAGGGAGGTGGAAGAAGAGTTTATATCATACTTCAAGGCAAATAATTACAGAAATCCCTTCTAGATAGTATATTTCTGCTCTCTCCCCAAATTTCTTCTTGGCCACTGGGGTTTCTTTGACTGCTCGGCAATGTCCAGTTGCTCTGGCTTTTGCGGGGCTGCTGGGTAGTATGGGATAGGGTGCCATTCACCTCCTAGAGTCTGATACATGATCCTGGCGTTGTGCCCTGTGGCCCTGGGCCAGTGTGTCTTCTCTCTTACACATCTGCCTGCACCCTCAGGACCCTCAATTGCTGGTCGTTGTTATGTAGAACCATCTGGATAGCTCCTCCAACTGCATAGTGAGCTCAACCCAGTGGGTCCCCAGAGGGAAAATGGGACCCACTGACTTCAGAAGGTTTAGTGACCACTTTTTGTTATTTTAGGATGCACTTTGGTGGACCTGTAACCCTAGGGGCTCATCGAGTCAGTTTCTAAACCCAAGTGATGTCCCCTCAAAAGAAATTCTTATTGCCAATCTTAGGATCATGCACTTTTATCCATATCATTACACCTGTTCACTTGACCATTTCCTGGTTAGACTTTGATATTCTTTAAGGCAGGAATTTTGCTGTATTTATTTTTGTATTTCAACATCCAAGACAGTTCCTGGAACAAGGTAAGAGCTCCAAAAATGTTGCCGGAATAACTTACGGAGTGCAATTCAATGTTCTTTATTTTAAATTATAATCAGGAAGCCAATGGAATGTGAATCAGAAACTAGTAAGTATGTTTCCACGTTCCCAGAACTGAACTAGAACTGTTATTTTATTGAACCTGAACCTGAACTAAATTGAAACAAAGCTTCTTGATATTCTCATTGTAAATCAGTTAGAATTGCTTTCTGGCTTGAACCAGAGCTAGACTGCAGTACTACTGAGCTCAAAGGGGAACAAATCTGAAAAACATCCTGGTTTGATTCTCTAGTTATTTACTAAGGTACTTGGACATTCTATGAATATGAAATTACCATTTTGTTGACAGTGGATATATTAACTCATGGGTGAGATTTTTTTCTATTAATATTTCTTCCAGTGAGATCACAGGATCTATTATGAGATCTTCTGACCTAAGTGGAATTATTTTAGGGATCTTCCAAATATTATGGATAGTCTGACTCATTCATCCATTCCATGATTCCTTGCCTTATTGACAAAAGCTTATTCTAGAACAAGATGAAAATCACTTACTGAGGAAATCGGGATGAGGGAATAGGGGATTTTTTTTTTTTGAGGTGTAGAATAGCAAACCAAAGATAGGAAAAAAGAAATAAAGCCAGGAAGAGCTTTGTATCTAAGTGTGTGCCCAAAAGTCTTACTCATTTTGCTAAATTATATTATAAACATTAATAAAATTAAAATAATCATAAAAATAATAAAGAGTCGGTATTTGTATGTAATGACAGCAATATACAGTTAAATTGGATCTGCTAGAAGAAAGCTGGATGAATTATAAGTGAAAAAAATCATTGCATTTAAATTTTACCTACTTTCTTTTTCCTTTCTGATTTGAGAAGAATTTACCATTGGTTTACCATTCAAAAAACATCATTTTCCCTATTCAGTTATCTGAATTTGCTGGCAAAGCAAACTAAAAACCCAGTGAGTAATTCCAGAGTTGTGTACTTTAATGTGGCTGTGTAGACCAATCTATAGAAAATATTTCTTCGAAGTGTTTCCCCTCCATTAAAAATAATATGTATGGCTCCAAATAGTCTTAATTTATGGTGAAATGCCACATGTCTCATTGGTTCTCACAATCTGGTGGTAGCCCTGTTTCTTTCTCCATCATTTTATTAGAGTTTAGAAAAGGTTAATTAGTTATCCACTGATCTTAGTGGAAGGAGATTTTAAAAAAACTGTAATATTACAAACCATCCTAGTAGGGTATGAAGGAAACACCACAAGAGGGTACTATAATTTTTATCAAATTTGTCCTGGTAAGTTGGCTCAGAAGGTGAAATGATTAGAGCCTGCAGAGTTAATTTTAATATGCTAATACATCACAGCAAGTTGGGAACTTAAATAAAATGATACAATTAATATAGTTTTATGGGATGTAGAAAGACTTAGTAAGGTCATGTGTAGATTATATTAGAGCTGCATTTAGACTTATTGGGTTTAAAATTCAGCATTCTTAAAAAGAAAGCAGTGGATGTCTGACATATGCATTTTAGTGACCTTTGGATGAAGAAGTGAATGTCAAATTGTGTGGATCCTGATCTGAATTCTTAAAATAAATTAACTCCCTGATCTCCCCCCTAAAAATAGCTGGGATCAAGCCTCTAGAGCTTAGTTTTCTTAGTGTTGCCACACAGAGATGTTGCAGTATGTTAATCCCGGAAGGGATTTTTTGGGGGGAAAGGGTATTTAATCGTAGAAGACTTTAGTTTTTTAATGTGCCTCTGAAAGTGATTCTACAATTTTGCTTGGTAACAGCTTTGAATGGCTTGAGGTTTCTCTTGGTTGGACAATTCTTTTATTTAATCTGAAATCTTTGAAGGTGTTTATATGGCCAAAGGATTTTTTTTTTCTTTATTGAAGTGTAGTTTGCATATCATACCTTTACTCCATTTTAAGTGTACGATTAAATGGTTATTGGTAAATTTACCAAGATGTACAGCTATTCACATAAATCAGTTTTAGAGGATTTCCTTCCCCCCTATTGAGACCCCTAATTCCCATCCCCAAATACATTTCAAGCATGCCCCTCCCCTCCACAGTGCTCACCACATCCCTCAGATGTGGGTCTACCCCCTACTCCCCGAATCCCTAGTGAACACCATAGGTGGTCCTATT
>CAUYRT010095759.1:0-38806 GCA_963574885.1 Lepilemur ruficaudatus
TTTTTACAATAATTTTTAAATTTTATTTTATTAGATTTGAAAATAAATATACATATAATCAAGATCACCTACATGGTCACCTTATGAACAAGTGCTGGCAAATTCAGTGCCTGTTTTCAAATGTATTTAGGGCAGAATGAGTGCCAGTTAGAACTCTTGTAATTGTCTCAGACTGAAAAAACAACCAAGCAACATCAATAAAAACAGAAGAGGATTTGGTAGAAGAATGTTGTATTTTTTTCCTAATAAAAACCAACCACTTTGCAAAGATTACACAGTAGTTCCAAAGAGAAGAGTTGAGGAAGAATTAAATAAGTGCATTGTAGTGGGTACTATGTTCTAGACAAACTTAAAAATTTCTATACGCTGTACTTCAGAACTATATTCGTATTTAAAATAGCTATTTACTGTCATTAATCAGTATCGTGTGCCACATTAAAATAAATATTGTTGATACTGAATTTCATTTTTATAGTTTTGTTGTTTTCAACATTTTTAATTTCTTGTATAAGATCAATAAGCATGAACCTTTAAGTTTAATTAGGTAATATTGCAGTAAAGAAAATTCAATAAACACTAGCAGTTATGCATTATTTAAGTCTGAGAATTACTGACCTAAAATATAGATCTATAATTTTTTCACTCTCACAGTTTCTAGTATCAGACACATGGCTGATTTCTTAGGTGGCAGAGTAGTTGAAATATATGTTACCTGATGTTAATATATATTTTATTGGGGTTATCCTTTTCTTTCTGTTCTTTGACACTCCAACTTTCTTTACTGAAAGCCACATGACATATTTAAGGGAGACGGTAAAAGAACAAGCCTCTCTATTTTTGCACACACATTCATTTGGGTTTGAAATGTTTTCAGGAGGTTGATTTGGAGGTTAGGATGATGAAAAGAACATCAGCAAGGAAGCTCTCAGTGAAAACACAGCTCTGCCAGCCACCAGCTGTATGATTTTGGAGCAGACACTCCACTTCCCTAAGTCTCAGTTTCTTAAATGTAAAATCGTCTGTAATAAGAGTTTAGCTCAAAGCTTTGTTAAAAAGATTAACAATTCAATTACATGATGTGACTGACTCTTACTGGGCCCCCAATAAAGAGTTGCCTCTGTCTCCAAATGTAAGAGCCAGTTATAATTCACCTAAGAAAATCAGTGCTGCCATATTACCCTGGAATTTGAACATTTGAACAAACTGCTATTATCACGTTTGGGAAGAATACCACATTTAGCTATTTACCTCCAAATGATATTTGCTGTTATAAAAAATATCATTCCAAATAACAAAGGGCGAAGATTCCCCATCCCTACAAAACACTAAACAACAAGCAAAAAATCCCCAGATTCTGAAGGGAAGAGCAAGGGAAGGAAGATCTGTCAGCAGTTTGGAGGAGAACGAAAGGCCATAGATGGGAGGGGCTGGAAAACCGATCACCGGAGTTCAGCTACCTTTGGAACTCACGCTACTATGTGTCAGGTACTTTTCTAAGAACTGGGGAAAGAGCACAGGACGAAATATATGAAATGTTAGTTTTCACAGAGCTTGTATACCACTTGGGGGGACAGTGGAGAGGAAGAGAACAAGCAAGTAAACATATATCTGTTATATAAAGTCAGAGAGTGGTGAGTGGTAATTGCTAAGAGAAAAATAAGGCAGGTAAAGGAAACGGTTTTATGTCTGGTGGAAACTGGAACACAGAGACTTGGAGCTTGGGACCAGGAGATGGCAAGAGTCACAGATTTATTTGCATCCATCCTTCATAAAGGGAACAATGTTAATTGAGTGTCTCTTACGTGCCTGGCTTTTGTGTCAAGTTAGAATCAGCCTGGCTGTGCCAACTCTGATGGGGGCGATGTGTGGGGTGGTAAGGGGACTGGGAGGTTGGGAGCTTTCACAGTGATTCGATGGCTAATTAAATGCTTTCAAATTCATGGTTTAGTGCAAGACTTTCACATGCCAGCAAATATGCAAATATATTTTGTTCAACACACACAGGCGGTAATAGGAGACAGGGAAAATGGAACCACAGCGAGGGACTCAGGAGACCGGCACACTGATGAATCCCACAGATCCAGATTGCCCACGCACTGCTGGCCAGCAGGCGGTCCTGCTCTTCTCTCAGCAGAGCTTCCGGCAGCTGTTGCCCAGGGAAAAAAGGCCTCGGAGTTCTCATGGGCAGAGTTTCTGCAGATGTCTGAACCATGATCAGTTTTTTGCAGTTTTTATTGCCATCTGCAGGACTGTCCATAACCATTTTCTCAGCAGCCTTTTGGCTTCACTTTCTTGTCAGGCCTAGCATTCAGGTCACAACACGTATTATCTTATCACCTCAGTCCACCTTACATGTGCTTATCACTTTGAAGGGTCAGCAGGTTCACTGCGGGCTGAGGCACTTGTCATGAGGGACTCCCCTTTGAGATACTTAGGATCCATTATTATATATCACTGGCACTGTTCTAGACTTGGAGATAACTATTCACTATTTGGCTCATATTCCAGTAAGTAAGACACTGAATAAACAAAGTAATCAACCAAATGATATAATATGTTACGTAGTCATAAATTCTGTGAAGTGAGATAAACCAGGTTTGGGAATGTCAGGCATGGGAATTGCAATGCTGTTTAAGTGTAAATAACCCCTGTAGCAAAATTCCTGCTGTGTGGGTGCTGTGACGGTTCCCGCTGGGCTGCTAGAAAATTGGTGGAATAGCAGGCCTAGTGGCCAGCATGACCTTCTGAAAGTGATACCGAGGTTCTGGACAAAATAAGACCCATCCTTGGTCTGGAAAATGTTTGCTTGCATGGTCTTGGCTAGTCATCTTTAAGCATCAGAATGACAACTCTTCACAGGAGCCAGGAATTACCCCTCTGAAGTCTCATGGATCTTCTGGAATAATAATTCATGATCCTTTGTTTTCCTATTTTTTTTATTTTAATAGATTTATGGGCTACAAAGGGAGCTCCATTGCATGTATATATTGTATAGTGGTGGAGTCTGGGCTTCTGGTGCACCAATCACCCAAGTAGTGTGCACTGTACCCCATAGGTAGTTTTTCATCCCTCACCCCCTCCCACTCTCCTCCCTTGTGAGTTTCCGGTGTCCATTATACCACTCTGTGTGCCCTTGTGTGGCTAGAGTTCAGCTCCCACTTAAAAGTAAGAACATGATTTTATGGCATTTATTTTTCTGTTCCTAAATTACCTCACTTAGGATAATGACCTCTAGTTCCTTCCAAGTTGCTGCAAAAAATATTTTTGAGGGTTTTTATTGTGAAAGCATGCTGGCTTTTATAAAAGGCTTTTCCATATCTATTGAGATGATCATATGGTTTTTGTTCTTAATTCTATTTACGTGGTAAATCACATTTATTGACTTGCATATGTTGAAACATCTTTGCATCCCTGGGATGAAAACCACTTGATCTCAGTGAATTATCCTTTTGATGTGCTGTCAGATTTGGTTTGCTAGTATTTTGTTGAGGATTTTTTATATCTGTACATCTGATAGCAGTCCCTTGTTCTGATTTTCTGAAATTGCTTTTGATGGAGAGAATTTTTTCTCAAATATGTATTTGCTATTGGTTGAGTTCTTGGTTTGGTTCTCAGCTTGGTTACTGTTGATGTATAGTAGTGCTATACACCAATATTTTGGCTTGATTTTGCATGCCTGCAGTAGTGTGTTTTTTATAAGATTGCTTAAGCACATTGCTTAAGTATACTGGGTCAGTGGTATCTGTAATTTCCTTAGTAGCTTAGGGAATGGTAATTAGTTGAGGCTATGGTGACATTTTGCTGGGGAATTGAATACCAATTGAGCCAGTCTTAGGGCCCCAGTGGCAGAATCATGGGCTGTGTATGCCTAATTTCAGGCCCCAGAGCAGCTTACACTGGCAGCAGTGCTAGTATGTCCTGTGGGGGTTGATTCTTGGGCCTTCAGTGGCTTTCTCAGAAGCTAGTAGTTGGAACAGAGGGCCAGGTGTGTGGGCAGGGTCTCTGTCCCCTGAGCAGACGGTGTGATGTGGGAGGTGATAGTAGTCATTGTAGAGCCACCCATTAGGACCCAAGGAGTAGCTGCATTGGATTGGGCAGACTAGTCCCCAGTCCCACAGCTGCCTGTAACAGGGTGGTGAGCATTGTCCTAAATGTGCTTAGGAGAGCTTAGTCTCCTTTGTCCCTTTCTAGCTGAGTGCCAGCTGCAGCCAAATCACTTTGAACTCAGCCTGAGGGTGGGGCACATCCCATCCTTAAGTTATGGAAATGGTGCTAGCTGTGGCTTTACAATCAAAGAGGGCAGGGCCCCTTTCAGGCAAGGAGCATGGGCAAGAATGTTTAGAGATTGTGTTCTGTTCATGTCTCAGTCTCACAGGAGCCCATAACAGGGTAGTGGTAGTTGTCCTAGGAATGCATAAGAGAGCTTGGGCTCCCGTGTCCCTCCCCAGCTGGGTGGGGATGCAGCAACAGCAGCCCAAACTCAGCCTGACAGTGGGGCATTGCCCAGCTTTATACTCCTAAACTAGCACCTTAGGCCTGTGGTCTGGGAGTGTGGGGCTCCTTGAAGGCAAATAGTGTGGGCAAGATACTGATAAGGGAAACCCCCATCTATTACTTGGCGCATCAGGCACCTGAGACCCCCATCACCATGGAAGACCCACGTCAGCATAATACTAACCTGTTTCCTGGCTCATCAACTAGTCTATTGCCTGGCATTAGCATAACACTAAATCTACTGCCTGGTGCATCAACATAATGTTAACCTATTACCTGACACATCAACTAACCTACACCTGATACCCCACCCTTCGGACCACCTCAACTTAATAAAAGTGGGAAAAATCAGATAGACGGTGCTCAGAATTTGGTGGCGAGGCCCCTCTGAGCCCACTGGCGAATAAACTCTGATTCTCCGACTCTGACTCTCCGTGTGCCACTTGGTTTGTCCCCTGGACCACCCGCTGTAACACTTGCTGTAACAATACTTCGGGGAGTGCCATCTACTTGCATCTTGGTTTCATAGCAGACGGTAGCAGGGCAGTGAGAATTATCCCAGGTGTATGTAGGAGAGCTCCCATGTCCCACTTCAACTGGGCAACAGCTGTAACTGCATCAGCCCAAACTCAACCCAAAGGCAGAGCTCTGCCCAGCTCTAAACCACCAAAATAGTGCCTTAGGCCTGCGACCAGAGAGGTTGGGGCCGTTCTCAGACAGGCTGTATTGGCAGGACACTGAGAGGATGCAGTTTGCTAGAGATTTGATCCCACAGCAGCTGGCCTCAGGATGATGGGTACCCTCCCAGATATGTGTATCCCAGAAGCCTGGTTTCTCTGCCCCTCCATAGCCAGGTGGGAGCTGCAGCCATGTCAACCTAAACTCAGCCCAAGAGTGGGGCTCATCCCAGTGTCAAACTCTCAAAATAGTGCCTTGGACCTGTAACTAGAAAGACTGGGACCTCGCCCAGGCAAGTAGCATGGGCGAGAAACTGGAAAATTCTGTCCACTCATATCTTGGACTCAACGGTAGCCCACAACAGGGTAGTAAGGACCTTGCCAGGGATGGGTTCACATGAGCACCTGAGCTCCTCTGTCCCTCCTCAGAGCCTCATAGTGGCTATAAGTGCACTCACGGTTCCCCAGGATCTAGCCTTTCAGAATGGCACCTGGCTCAAGCCGCTCTAGGCACTGATGCCTATGAGATTCTACATGAGTTTCCTTTCTGGAGCAATGTCTCTGTGCAATCTCCAAACAGCTCCCTATGCATGGGTTGGGGGGTTCTCTGTAGCCAAGACTGTAAAAGTGTTACCATCCAACCAGGCCCCTTGACTATTTCCCAGATAGAGATCAATATACTAAGACAGCAGGAGTCACAGCTGAAAAAGAGTTCAATATTGAAAGGCACTAAGTGAGGAGATGGGAGAAATTTCTCAAATCCATCTGCTTGAGAATTTTGGGGCTAAGATTTTTAAAGGTAATTTATCAAACAAAGGGTTAGGGAATTGGGTCTGCTGATGGGCTGGGGATGAACTCATAGTTTGGGGAAGCAGAAATTGTCTTCCTGGCTGAGACAGCTCCTGGAAACAGGGTAATAGGTCCTGTTGGGTCAGTTTCCATGCATGCACACTAGTCCAATTGACATTAATTGGTCCCCTTGAATGCAGAGACTGGAAGATATCTCACAAATAAGTCTTAGGTTTTACGATAGCAATGTTATCTATAGAAGTGATTAGGGAAGTCAGAAATCTTGTATCTGTCAAGGATACATGAATCTTAAGCAGTAAGCAGTTATAGCAGTAAGCAATTACAGGAAGGCAAGGTAGGGAAAAATTGCTGGTTAACTTTTAGCTCTGTCTATACTTTTGTAGAAATCAGATTTTATCACAGTTTCTGCCTTATAACCTTACATTATTATAGGCAGTTTCAAAAGTTCATCTCCGAGAATGGAGCCCTTAGGGTTTTCTCTGACTGTTCCCCATGTCCATGAGCTTCACTTGGCTGTCCACCAGTCCCTAGGCAGGTAAGTTGCCCTGAGACCTCTCCTTACCCACTTACCCACTTTTGGTGCTTCCCATCTCTTCCCTGGTGAAACCTAGCATTTCTCCTAGAAAATCTGTTCAAAATATGAGACTTTGCTTACTATTTTGGTTCTTCTCCATAGAGGAGGCACATACTACCTGTGTCTAGTTGGCCATTAAGCCTCATGATCCTTAATGACAGTACTGGAGGGAATTGCCCAAGAAAAAGGTTGACTCCACTGAAAAGATAAAGTCCAAGCTACCACCCCTGATAAAATTGCAACTTCAAAACTCTGGTGGGTGGTGTATGTATGATCCATGAAAACATATCTCTTACTCAAACAATGTTAGATTAACTTATCCAAGCAGGGCCAAACAAATGGACTACTTTCTTGACCTTTAGCATACTATTGGAAAAATAGAGTACTGTTAGTGCACTGAACACTAGTAAAAGGAAGCAATGAAGAAAGAAGTCTAAGCAGTTGAACAGTCATCTCACCCTATTGAACAGTTCCCAAAAGAAACCATACAAACCAACAAAACTATTCAAGGGGTATAATATTATATAATACGATCTATATATTTGGTCTTCCTCCTAGTTTTCTGGTGCACAGCACCTAAAACCCTTGGAATCTCCAAAGTGATGAGTCTTTTTTTGTATGAGTTGGCTGATGGCCAGGAGCTCTTGGATAGTCTTAGGATAGAGCTGGTTACAAGGAAAACCAACCTCGTGACTTAAGGATTCAAAATTTTAGTCCTACCACTCCCTAAACTCCAGGAAAGGGAGAGAGGCTGAAGGTTGAGTTGATACCAATGACCAATGATATAATCAATCTTGCCTATGTAATCAAGCTGTCGTTAAACCCCAAAAGTACTATGCTCAGGGAGCTTCTGGATAGCTGAACATATGGAGGTACTCGAAGGGTGGTATACCCAAAGAGGACATGGAAACCCTCTACCCCTTCTCCCATAGCTAGCCCTGTACATACCTTCCAATTGGTTATTCATCTGTATACTTTGTAGTATACTTTATAATAAATGGATAAGCATAAATGTTTTCCTGATTTCTGTGAGCCCATCAAGGAAATTAATTGAGCCTGAGGAGGGGGTCAGGAGAACTGCTGATTAATAGCCGATTGATCAGAAGTATAAATGACAACTTACTACTTACAAATGGCATCTAAAGTGGTGGCCATCTGGTGAGAATGATCGCTCAACCTGTGGTATCTGACAATTTCCAAGTAGATAGTGTCAGAATTGAATTGAATTAGAGAGCACCCAGCTGGTTTCTGCTGCAGAGTTTGCTGTTGGTGGGAAGAAATGCCCACATAGTTTGGTGACGAGAGTTGCAGTGTTCTGTGTCAACTCTGTTGTGAGACCAGAAAAGGAGAAAACATTTTTTACCCTATATCATTGCAGAAGGTCTCCCAAAGTATTCCTCTTCTCAAAATATTTTGTGCTATGGTTTTTAGATCGATATATTGAACATAATGAATTGATCCATACAACTCTGTAAAAATTGCTATGTTGTGGAAGACACTCTCCACAAAGTGATAACTAAGTACATTTACAGAAGGAATACTAAGATGAGTGTATTAGTCAGGATTCTCCAAGAAGACAGAATAAATAGATGATATAGATATAGATATAGATAGATATATGAGAGCAGATTTATTAGGAAAATTGGCTCACATCATTATGGAGGCTGAGAAGTCCCATGGTAGACTGTCTGAAAGCTGGAGAACCAGGGAAGATAGTAGCATGACTCAGTTCAAATCTGAAGACCTGAGAACAAAGAGAGCTGATTGTGTAACTCTCATTTTGAGGCCAAAGGCCTGAGGACCTGGAGTTCTGATGTCTAAGGGCAGGAGAAAATGAGTGCTCCAACTCCGGAAGAGAAGAGAGAAAATTCACCTTTCCATCACCTTTGTCTTGTATCCGGCCCCTCAGCTGTTTGGATGGAGCCTACCCAAATTCAGAGTGAATCTTTCTTACTCAGTCCACTGATTCAAATGCCAATCTCTTTCAGAAACATCCTCACAGATATAATGCTTTACCAGCTATCTGCATATACCTTAATCCAGTTAAGTTGACACCTTAAATTAACCATCATATGGAAATATAGACCATCTGGTAGACAGGGATAAATGGGACACCAAACATGTACACCATACTTTTGAGATTAGGGTATAAAATTCAATCTAATAGAGTAGCCCCAGGGTGACACTAGCCAACTATCTGTTGGAACATCAGAGTCATCTGATAACCCCAACATCGAGAAAGAAACATTGGCTACCAACTGTGGATGCTCCCTTCCCCTCCACAATTTTTGGGTTTGTGAAATAACTCTGCTTTCTAATGGTGTATGCAAACATCATCCAATCTTAAAATAGAACCACTCTAATCCTTGGCCACAAAATTCTATGTCACACAGCATTCATCTAATGGCTATGCTTTATCATTTATATCATCTGCAGAAAGTGAGGACAATTGGATGCTGAAATGGCTTACTCAAAAACAAATTGTTCTAATCAGGTTCTTGTCACTCACTGGTAAGCTGGCTAATTGCCAAAGCACAGCCATCCCCTGCAGGGATCCATCTGTTATCAGCTTTTTGTCAGCGACCTAAAAGTCAGGTAGTGGGAAAGCGTCTGGAGCAATACAGCATGGTGGATATTCCTTCACAGAGCTTTCTTCCATCTCTCACCCAGTCACTCTCAGGCTGTTAGAAATCCGGACAGTATCCCCTGACCGGATGTGAACGGATGTTACCTGTCAGGCCTGCTGTCTTCTGGTTGGTGATTCCTGGCCCACTGCACCAGGAACGTGTCCATTACCTTTGCCCTGCTCACTGCTATGTTGTGCTCCTTGTCCAGATATCCTCACAGGGAGGGTGCAAATGAGTGCACTCTGACCATTGCAGCACAGAAAGGGGAAGAAGAAGCCCCTTGCCTAATTTGGATGGGAATACTGAAACCTTGGGAGGTAGTGGTGAGGATGCATAATACTTATTTCTACTTGAATCCCTTAAGAGGATTGTCTCAAGGGCTATCCCCATTTTTTTTTTTTTTTTTTTGCTTCCTCTTTCCTTTAGTGAATCCATAGACCAAGATTTAAGTTTCTGAGCAATACTGCTACAGAGGCTTTGTTTGCTAAAAGGCCCATGGTAACCTGAAGACAACCATTAGAGATGTTGCACTCCCAGCCCCTACTGAATTCCCCCATAGAACTAAGGGAAGCACCTCTCAGAACCTTCAGTAAATGTTCATGTGTCATTCTAGATTGTTTTCCAAGTGTTCTCCTCTCTCACTCCCATGGACCATAACAGAGAGTTCCCAAGGGAGTTTTCTTATCTCCTTAGTCTTCCAAATTATGTCACCAGCCTAATTGTTATGCAAATATTAGTTCCACTCTCTCTTTCTGGAACAACTACAGTAGGCTCCCAATGTATTTCTCAGATTTCCGTCTCTCTTCCCTTTGACTAAAAACCCTAAATATGTTTGAACATCATTTTAGAAGCCATGGAGCTCTTTCCATATATTTTGTAATCCTCACAAAAAAACATATTTTGTGCTATTTTACACAGAAGGGAAATAAAGCTTACAGAATTAACTGGAATTCCTTCATTAAATCAAGATATAAATGGTACAATTGGGACACAAATGGGAGGGTTTGTCACCAAACTCAGTGCTCATTCCATTACAACAAATTGCCTTCTTAATTGGAAATCCAATTGCTAAGTTAGAAACTACTACTATTATATATATATCATTCTTCAGCTCAAAAGCCTTCAGTGGCTCCTCACTGCCTGCAAAGGTATGAGCACTGAAGACTGCAATCAATCTCTGCAGCCTCCTCTCCTGCCTCTTCTCCAAATCCACCTAAACCTAAGCTCTATATGAAGTTTGAAAATTAGCCTTCCAGGGGAAAAATTATCTGGGACTATGTAACTGCTGCTTCCTTAGCCAGAATCTGGAGTTTGCACCTTGCACTGTCCCTGCTGCACCCAACTGTCATACTTCAACCGGCTCCACTGTGTACATTACCCACTGGACATGTGTAAACATGTGAGGTTGTGGCTCCCTGTCTTACACACTCTGTGCCTAACATAAATCAGCATTTAAAAAAAACCCTGCATTAGAATTTGAAAGTAAAGTTGTTCTCAAAATGTTTCAAGATCTCCTGTAGATAATTGTTAAAAGTGCAATTTTCTGAGCTTCACTTACATAGTTGTCTGCATAGAGTCTACATAGAACTTCTTGGGTGGGGCTTAGAAATTTTCATTTTCAGTAAAATACCTAGTATTGATTCCATGTACTAACATTTGAGGATCAGACATTGGACAAACTGGACTGCACTCGATGCTTCCTGTTTTCTCAACACAAACCACAAGGCCTGCCTCCACAGCTCAGCTCTTCCCTTTGGTGGAAATCTCTTGCCTCACCAGCCACTAATCCCATTTTATTTTGTTCATAGCATACTATTTAAAGGAATTTTTGATCAAGATCAAGGATATTTTCCTGTCTCTTTTAAGACTCTAACCTAACTGATAAGGGTTTTCTTAAAAAAAATAAAGCAATGAATGAAAATTTCAGAACTTCAAGATAACATGCAAAATAAATTATCAATAAAATCCTTTTATTTTCTGTTCATAATAATTTATAAATAATATATTACTAGATTGCTCAGTCTTTTTATTCCAGAGGCATCTTTCCTGAAATTTAAGTAGAAATAAATAAATTTATCTATATCTATATACAGATATATGTACATATTATATATCTTTCTAGTCAAGATTCATTGACGACACTTGGTCATTGTGTCTCATTTGGAAATGCCCTGCCTCCCACTTGTAAACTAACAATAAAATTATAAATCCCCTGTCAACTGAATAGACCCCAGAAAAATCTTAAAACTGAGTATCTGAGCATGAAAGGAAGGGAGGCGAGACATGCCTCGTTTTACTCCCTCTTTTGGAGGTTAGACACAATTGATCAGCATTAATGTTCAAACAGAGATCATAAAGCAGACAAAACAGTCTCTTTGTGACAATAAGATACTAAATTATTAAGAGGACCTAAGGCCCTATATAGGACAAAGGTTAAGTCACACCTGCAGGCCATCCATTTACTTACAGATTACTGTGATTCTATTGTGACTTACTCTCTGATTAGCAGACCCCTTTATCTTAACTCAAGCATTCTATTGACTGCAAATCCTTAAGCAACCATTTATTTTTTTTAACCAATTACAAATCAAAGAATCTTTGAACCCTCTGTTAGGGTGGAAAGGCTAATAGGTGCTTATGACATGGGTGGAGAAAGATTTCCCATGCAGAGATTAAGATATATAGGTAAAAAGTTTATTTTATCTTTTTAGAGGAGGGGGAGACAGAGAGAGAAAGAGAGAGAGAGAAAACGGGAGAAAGAGAAAGAAAGAAGGGAAAGGGGTTGGGGGAGAGAGTGGGGAGATGGCTGGCATGGCATCCCACAGAAAGAGAAGGGGTGCCAGCAGGGAGGCCAAGTGGTTCACTGATTTTAAGGGGAAAGAAGAGAAAAAAATAGTGATGGTTGTCAGTTGTAACAAAAGCAGCAGCAGGTAGATAACAAAAACTGCAAGGATGTCAAAGTCCAAGAGTTGGTTTCCTGCCTTTCTTGGAGAAGGGATTATCACAGGAGACGTGACTCTATCCTTGAAATATAGGTGAGGCTGTAGCTCGGTCTTCGGCTGTTTACTCAGGAGCTCTGTAAAAGCAGATTCTCAAAATAAATAAATAATTTTGAAAGAGAGATTTACATCTCTTTCCCATTCATTCAGCTCTTTCAGAAGTTGTGCAAAACAAAATTGCTGCAGGGTACCTGCTAGTGAGAGAACTCCTAAAACTGGTCTTTGACAGTTAGCTGTGAAAATTGCAGGATTAGGTATTTTCCTGTTATTCTTGCAAGACAGGCTTTACATCCACCTCTAACTTGTAAGTCCTTGCTTTCTGATGCCCGGCTTTCTCAGGCCAAACCAAACCAATGTTTGTTCACCTTCCATGTATTGATTTATGATTTTACCTACAATTCCTATCTCCCTAAAATGTATAAAACCAACCCGTAGCCCAGCCTCAGGTGCATTTTCTCAGGACTCTGGGCCATCGGTCACTCATATTCATTTCAGAATAAACCTCTTTAAATTATGTTACAGAGCTTGCGTTTTTTTCTATTAACACACGGCTGTAGTGAAGACAACCAGCAGTGAAGATGTCCAGTGACATTTTCTCCTTTCTCATCTAGCTCACTAAGGGGTGGGCTTGCTCTATTCTCTTACAAAGATATAATCATGTAAATGTTCTTACAACATAATGCAAAATTTAAAGATCATACATGAATTTATTCACTATTCTTTTTGATGTGTTTTATAAACAATCTAGTGCAAATAACATGGCCTAAGCCTTGTTCTGTTTCCCTAGTGAGCATTGTAAATTCTATGACTATATTATAAATAAAAAAAAACACTTCCTCACATCAAATGGCCAAAATGCACCATGTCCCATAAAGGCAGGGTTGTACAAAAGTATTCCCTTCCCCTGCCTAATAAAAATATATTTTTTGCTACAAGGAGAGAACTTTACATATTTCACAAAATTTGGCATCCTACATGTCATGCAAAAGTCATGCAACATTTGTTCATTTATTCATTCATTGATTTTTTAAAATCTACTCTTTGATTTAAATGATTTAGTGTCACTTAATATCTTAGTTTATTTTGTGTTGCTACAGAAGAATGCCTGAGACTGGGTCATTTATACAAAGGTTTATTTAGCTCGTGATTCTGCAGCTGAGCAAGAAGCATCGCAAAGGCATCTGCTTAGCTTCTGGTGGGCGCCTCAGGCTACTTCTACTCCTGGGGGCAGGGAAAGGGGAGGCAGATGGATAGAAATCACATGGAGGAAGCAAGAGAGAATGGTGGGGCAGGTGGGAGGGTGCCAGGCTCTTTTTAACAACTATCTTTCCTGGGAGCTAAAAAAAAGTGAGAAATCACTCACCTCTGAGGGACAGAATTAATCTATTCATGGGCAATCTGCCATACCTCCCATTAGGTCACACTTCGCAGGCAGGGAGCAAATTTTAACGTGGGGTTTGGGGCAGACAAATCACATCCAAACCATAGCACCTAGATACCTGTTACTTACCTATGCAACAGTAATACAGGCATCTGTAAGACAATAACCCTGATTTTAAGCAGCAGAATGCTAATCACCTTCTTCAAGAAACTTTTGCTGTGCCTACTAAGCACCCCCCTTTTTTCCTTTTTCTCAGTGTACATGACCTTTTATGTTTTTCTCCTTTCCATACTCATTGCCCAATTTCCACTGAGTTGAAAACTCCTTGATGGAAAGGCAAGTCCCTTGTTCACAGCATAAAGTACAGAGTCAGGCAAGCAATATCGCTCAAAGAATATTTTTGTTTGGATTTGTACTGACCTCTCCAGAAGATGGAGAGTTATTAAATACACAGTAAGGGAAACAAATTATCTCATAATTTTCTAAATTTCTTTTTAGACTAATTTATCTTTCTGACTGTTGTAATATTTGAAGCCTGTACTCACACTTACAAAAATAATTTCCTGTTTTTGAAACTCACTATTATGTTACTAAGTCTCACTCCGGGGCTGGTCAGATTCTTGCGCTAGTTTCTCCGCCTTTCTGGTCTACTCATTCTTTGAAATGGCCTCCAAATTTACTTGTTATGACAAGTCACTTTCTCTCATGCCTCCAAATGCTAACTCCAAACTTTTTAATAATCAGACAACATTTACAACTTATGAGCATTGAAAACCTAAAACAGCCCATCAGAAATGTGACTTATTTTACTTAGCATCTAATCAGGCCCATGTGTGGAAGCAGGCTGCTGTCTCAGGCTGTTGGTATTTGTAGTACATGTGTCTGCCAGCAACGTGATAACATGGGACACTTAAAATCTAAGCTACATATTAGTGAAAAAGGAGGCCCCAGGATACTCTCAAGAGCCAGAGATGCTTTCCAATAGAAGTAGTTTATACGTGGTGCGTGTATGTGGGTCTGAGTACAAGCATGTGTGAGCATTTTGTGAAGGTTGTAAAAATAAAATGTGTTTTTTTCAAATACTGATTTTCATGTTATCCTGAAATGTTGTTCTTCATGTAAATGATCGCTTTATTACATTATATATGTGGAGAAATTGTAGTCTTATGATTGCCATGGCAACTAGAGACTTCATGTATTGTTAAGTTAGAAACACACTTGGTCTGTAAGAGTGAACCCTCCCCAATTACCCCCTAGAGGTAAAACAGCTCTGCCTCCTGTAATGCCCTGTTTATGAAGCTGCACCTCCACAGTTTTATTTGCTTACTGACATCAAGGCAAGGCGTTGCGTTGCTTCGTGGCTTTTCAGGAAGCCGGGCCTAAAATACAGCTGGTTTGTTAAGGAAATCCACTTTATAATACTTTACAATTGGAAAGGTATATATTTTATTCTTTTTTTAAAGAAAAATTGCCTCACTCCTTTGGTTATTCTTATTACACTTTACCAATGACACAGCTGTAATTTAAAGATCCTCAGGGTGCTTTGTTATTTGTCTAAATTAAAGGATTTTTTTTCCTTCCTCTTTTTCCTCTTTTCTCCAACTAAAAAGGAAAAGATCTGATCCCTTTCTTGGACATCCTGATCTTCGTCAATATATCATCACAGCATTTCATATGGATGATGTATTGGCCTCACCTACCAAGAGCATCCAATCCCTTTGGTGATATATTACTCACTGACAAATGCCAGCTGGCAAGAATTGCTTTTGTGATTCTCACCAAGAGTTACCTCATTATTTAAAACGATGAATTGCTTTTGAAATGATAACTACTAGTTGAAGAAATGAACAGTGTGTTATTACCTAGACTAGGCAGGCCCCCAAGCCTCGACAAGCCTATTAGAAACCAACCTTTAAATGAATGGGCATAATGTGATCATTCTATTTTGCAAGGAGTACAAGTCCTTCTTGGCTATATAGAGCACATGTTTGGAAGGGATCCATTGAAGTAATGCAAGTTTCCTTCCCTCACTGATCCAGATTAGATTTTAAGAAGATGGAGAGCTTCCAAAGGAAAAAAAATTAGATGTACATCTTTACCTGAGCTCAAAAGAAGGTTGAATTTTTGCTGATTAAGGTTTTTTCTTTTTAACTGTTAAAATTTTAGTAATTTTTTACCCCCTTCCTAGGTAATAAAAAGCATTATATCTAGGAATTTTCTAATGGTTTTGACTTTAAGAATTAACTTTGAAAAATTACCTGAAAATCAACTTGCAGTGAGATTATGAAGACATTTGATAGCTATAACTGAGAATATAAATATATTTGGTAGAAAATTAACAAAAGTTTGTATGGATCAAGGCAAAAAATGACATTATCAAATGCATATTTCTTAAAATGATGCCTGGCTGTTTTGAAGGAAGAGCTGATTTATGTCGATACCACGATGAAGGCCTGAACAAGAGGTAGCAGAGTAGAAAGACACAGCCTTCTGAGAAGCCGTTCAAGGAAGGGAAAAGAAACAAGAAGAAAAAGAAAGGATGTAGAGTTTAGATTATGATTATAAAACTGTATTGGCTAAAGATCTCACAGTACACAACATAGTGCCACAGATTTAGGCATTCAGTAAATTTCTGTTGAGTTATTGAGTGAAAATATGAATCAACATCAAGATGGATATTAGACTCTTAGAAATCAAATCCAAAATAAGAATTAATAAAAAGAGTATTTAGGTTTTTTTTTTTTTTTTTTGATTTAAGAAAGTAACAGATACTATTCCAAAACAAAGTCCTTTGTGCTTAACTATACCCCAGATTCTACAAGGGCTAAATGGCTTGGTAAACAGCAAAGAACAGTAAAAGTACTTTAATTAGTAATAAATACTTGTCTCACTTTGCCATTTTTATTTACAAAGAGGGTATGAGGGAGATGTGGTATTTATAGGTTTCACTATCCTCAGTTTACCCATAAGGAAACTGTAATATTCAAGTGACCAACCTAAGGGCACCATTGAAGCAATGATTCAGTTGAGAATCTGGTCCAGTGTCATTGTGGCCTCACTTTCTTTTTTCAGATATGACGGAACATGGAAAAATATAAACATATCTAACTTGAGCAATAGTCAAAAACAGAGAGTAAAAAAATAAAAATACCCAGGTAAAAATTGGTAACTCTAATTAATCTTTAGCTATTGAAATTTTCAATGTTTTCTGTCTAATTAACTTGTGGTTTAATGGGGAATTCTGTTTACTTCTACATTGTTGAAGGAAACTCCTGGATTCATAATAGGGCTTTTTAAAACTTGTGGCTGGATATTCAAATTCAAAATCCTGCAAGGGGAGTGTAGTTAACAGAAATTCCTAATGCTAGTAAAGTGTCAATTGGTTATAAGCTCTTGTATTGCATCCAACTATAACACCTGGAAAGTTGTAATTACTTTAAACACTTATAAGATCGCTAGCTCGCCATCATATGTCCCCCCAAGCCCCGACAATGCACACTTTATAGACAAATAATACTCTGTGCTGGTAGCATCTAAGAAGTAAATGGGATTCCATCTTTTAATCCCTGCTCTAAGAGAATAGAATTAAAAAACCAAGAAGCTACGAGTCACCATAGATATTGTCTAGTTCAAGCACTTTTCTTTTCTTCTTCATTTTACAGATCAGAAATCTGGGTAAGAAGCTCATGTCTGTAAGATCATGTGTGTTGATAAATGATAAGCTCTGAGTAAGAAAGTGTCAGAATACAGGGTAACAGGTAGTTACATGTCCTTAGGTAAGTCAATTAATCACTTTAAATCTGCATTTCACGGGTTGTAGAAATCAAATGAAAGCAAATATTCGACAAAGATTAATAGGCTAAAAATATCTATAAAACATAATCATCACCTAGGTTTTCTTTTAATGATTCTGCTTTGACTATGGAGACTGTGGTATGTAATAGAAATTGCACAATTTTGGAAAACAAACTGGGCTGAGTTCAAATGTTAGCTTCTTTATTTACTTACTGTCTCAGAATCTATGTCCTTAAACATTGCTGGTAAGGATGAAGGTAAGGGTCACTCTCACCAGGAAGTGAAAATTTGTGCATTTTTAGAATGTAATTTTTCAATGTGTATCACATATTTAAAGGCATGCACCATTTATTTAGAGATTTCATTACAAGATATTGACCACATGGATGTATTTATAAAAGTTTACAGAGATTTGTATATCAGAATGCTCAGTATAACATTTCTTGATAGTAGCAAAACACTGGAAACAAGTGATGAATTCGTTGGTAGAGGATCAACTAAATAAATCATTTTTGGATCAGTTTTGTCTTTTTGTTTTAGTTGGAAAAGGGAAATTTATAAAGGATATTTAAGATAGGATGAAATAACATGAATCTATTAAAAATGCGATAGAAACTAAAGGTTTGAAAGTTGTGTTATTAAATATCAAAAGCCTTGAAGAAAACATTGTACATAGTATGATCACCTTTATAGTAAATAATTTTAGTAGCATATATATATGCGCATATTCTAGCAAAAGCATAAAACTGTTTCAAAAAGGAATCAAAAAAAGTTATCAGTGACTACATTAAGGAGACAAATTGAGTTAATTAATTAATTGCCTATACACATATATAGGCACACACAAGAGTTATCTGTGTGTTAATTTTAGACCATTTTTGTTTTAATTAAAAATTAAGAAATATACAATATATTTTTAAAATAAAAATATGAGAGGTATAATAGCACCGTTATGACAAAACTATAGTGAAAGACAAAAAGCGTAGTACTGATTTCACAGATAATAGAATGAGTGCTCCAGTTGTTCCTCTTCTTCCCTTCCAACCTCTTCCCTGGGAATTAAAATACCTGTAAATATATATATTTTTACATTGTACCTCTAATACTTAAAAGTTTATTTTTTTCAAGCAACAAGAGAGCATAAGAGAAAAAAAAAACAAAATCGTACACATTCATTTATTTTAAAAATAAAATGTTTAATGTGTACAAGATTCTACTAGGTTCTGCGAATGCAAAGACAACTAAAACATGCCCTGTCCTTGAGAAGTTTGCATTCAGGTGGGGATCACATACATGAAAATAGTACATCAAGTGTGATAGGTGTAAATATTCATGGCATCAAGGAAAAAAATAATAATTCCAAAGCAGAGGTGCAAAGTGAGATGAAGCTTTCCAGGGGGGTTGTACTTACACTTTAGGCATGCCAATGTCAGAGTCAAAAAGTCCTTACAAGTTAAGGTAAAGCATTTGAACTTAGTCCTTTATGAGGTAATGAGCCAGTAAGGGTTTTGAAGCTCAGGTAATCAATGTCTTCGGTAGAAAGATCAAGCCAGCGGTAATTTGGCAGCTAGATTGTAAGGGAGAGATCAATTCTGTAAGCAGAAAAATCTGTTAAGAAGTGATTAAAACAGTGCAAATGAGAGAAGAGAGTGCTGTAAGTAAAGGAAATAACGGTGGATATGGGGGCAAGGCATGGACTTGACAGGTGTTCAGGGTGTATTAATAGAAAGAGCACATATCATTGGATACATTTATTGAAGTCAGTGATGACTTATGGCTTCAAATAAGGATAATTGGATGCTTTGTGGTGCTGTTAGCAGAAAAAAAAATTCAAGGAAAATCTGGGAAAAGTGGGGTAGTGAATAACTAGTTTTGGCACATTGAGTGTAGGATGCTGGAGCTATATTTGCCTGATTAGAAATGATGGAATTCTACAGGGTGTTATACATGTCTGCAGCCCAGTGTCACTTCTGTGGTGAAGTTGTCCCTGATTTCTCTGAGGAAAAAAGGCTGCATATCTTAATTTAGAAGTTATTCATAGAATGAGAAGAAAGAACATTAAGGATAAGTGACAAACATATGAGGAGCAGGCATAAGAAACCAAACCAGTAGTGGAGACAGAGAGGTGCTAAGATAAATAATGCCTCTCTTTGTCAGAAATAAGAATGTATACCACTTAGAAAGTAAATCATTTTCCGTTTTGAAATGAGATTCAGCCCCTTCAAAAGTCCATAAACATTATGGAACACCTTCAGCTGTTAACTGTCTGCTAGCTGCTCTAGATAATTAAATACCACTCACTGTCCTTAAAATTTAGTAGATTTCCTGGTTAAGGGAGTTATTCGTTTTTTAATAACTGATTTTTAAAAGATTTTGTTTTGGCCAGAGCAAAAAATCTTTAAAAATATATTTTTTAAATACTTCAATAAGGTTTTTAGACACATTTTTACAGTATTTCATGACAAGAAATGTTCTCTCAAAACTCCATAAGGGTCTCAACCACACCATTTCCAAGAACTAATACCAGAGAATGGGGGGCGGGGAGGGGGAAGTGCCAAGGCCAAGACTTTCACTGCCCTCTGTAGAGTTGTTAGAAAAGACAATATGATATGAACCTCATCTCAACCTCAATAACCCTCTATTTTCCTGGGATCAATAAAGTAAGGAAAACCTTCATAGTATCTGAGGTTGAATTCAATATTGCCCTCTGAGAGTATTACCTTGTTTCAGCAAATTCATTGGCACATAAAAACTTTCCTTCATAGATTTTTTTTAGCATACAAAAGCTTCCAATTCCAACAAACTCTCTTTCAGCAAAATACCATGTGAATGAATTTCTCCAATAGTCAAAGCAGCTAGAATGGTCTTGTTAAGCCCTTAATTCTGTGGCCTCAGATCTGAAAGATAAGCTACTTAGGAGACAAAACTCATCCTTCCCAATGACTTCTTTTCTATTTTCTGTCTGGGAATGATCCTCTTTGGGGAAAATTTTTGCAGTAAGAGTTCATTTCCCATCTCAGTCTCTACCTGTCTGCTGTCAGTGATTGTGCGTTTGCCTGAAACACGTAGTATTAGGGAGATAACCGAGACCATTTCCATGAAGGACAGTGCATCTCAAAGCCAAGTATGAAGGTTTTGTAATTATCCGCTGTTTGGATTGTCTTGTTACTGACACTTCCATTAACGGAGATAAGACAGTTGGTGATTGGGAAAATTTCATTGTAACTGAAATATGGAAATCTTTAGGTAAACTGCCTAAGTGCAACTTGCATTGGTGATGCAGTGGTAGAATTCTCACCTGCCTAAATTCAAATCATTTGGAAAAGATGTAGAAAGATTTCAGGGATTTTTTTCGGCGGGGAGGGGATGTGGGAAGCAGTCTTTGTAATTTCTATTTAACTTGTAGCCAGAATCTTGCTTTAATATTAATTATTAAGATCAATATACCAGAAGATAATTAATGATTAAGGGATACGATTTAAGTCCAGTCCAGAGGTGTGATGGTGTCATTTGTATTGTTGTGGAAATCAAAAAATAAACCAAATTAAACTCACAGAGGAATTAGAACATTCATTTCAATGCATTGTGAAGTAAAGATATTGTTAAATTTCTTTTTACTTGCAGTTTAACTCAAGAGCATAGAAGGGATTGAGATTATAGATAATTTTTCTGGTTTGAGTTTTAGTACCAATAGGCTTCTATATAAGGATCTGAGGGTATCTGATGAAAAAAGAACCAACAGAGATTTGAAGTGTCAAGTTCAAGAATAACAAGGTTCCTGAAAAAATAGGCTAGTGGCTAAGGAATCAAACTCTAGACCCATCCTACCTGAGTTTAAATGTTAGCCTCATCATTTATTAGTTACATAGCCTTGGGCAAATTATTAAAATTTTCAGTACTTCTGTTTTCTCATTTCTAAAATTAGAATGATAACAGTTGTTATTTCACTGAGTGGTTATAAGAATTAAATGAGTTAATGCTATTAACTATATATAGTTGATAGGTACTACCTGTTGTTATAATTACTATTATTAGGCTATAAAATGAGTGAAGCCCAGGCATACAATAGAGTTAGGAAAAGGAAATAGAAGGTGAATAGCACCTCTTAGTTCTATATCTTTATCAAATGATGACTTTCCCAAAAGACCACCAGAATTATTTTTTGATCAAGCAAAGCTAACTTTATTGGACCTATTAAAAAACAAGAGAAAACCACCTTGGCAGAATTTTAGTGCTGTCGAACAGGAGTCAGGTGAGGATAGTTATAGGGATAGGGGGTCCCAGGTCAAATGGTTTAAGGTGAGTCTTTCCATACAGAAAATTGATTATAAGGGAGTAAAATTCATGGCATAATAGCTTAGAATTGACACAGAGCAAGGGAGGTCTTGAAACCAGTCTTGATAAATTAACTATTGTTTGATGAACAAGCAGATGAAAAATCTATTTCTCTGACAGAAGACCTATTTATCCAGATAAGTAAATTGTACAGATAAATTTGTTTGCTGGAATTTCCTGAAGATAACAAAATATTTGTTGGTTTATAGCCTCATCTTTCCAGGTCAGAGTTTTCTGGAGCAATTAGAAAACCTATGCTGACCTATGTGCCCTCAAACCTAAGCCCTGATAGCTAAACTATGAGAATGCAAATGATCTGAGTCTCGTGCTTAAAAGTAGACAGTAGAAAATCAATTTTGTACATATGGTACTTCAAGAGACATGTGTTTTGAGGGCCTCTTGTATATAAGAGTAAGAGAGGTAAGAGAGGATTGGAGGAACCTATTAGGAGTGGTTTGGTGGTGTCCAGATAATCCCATGTGGCTGGCAACACAGATTTTATATGTAACCTCTGAGACAAGTAACTTAGAAGCTGAGACACTTCCAAGTAGTGCCTCCTGTGTTTCAAGTGCATTCAGAGACGTAGTAGAATTTTAGGTTCTGTATTTAAAGGAACACCTCAGGCCATGGGCATTGGGATGCTATGACTGCTGGTGCAAAGTATACACAACATGAATATGCTACTGGAATTTATGCTAGAACAAAAACATGCTAAGTGTAGTGTGTCTGTAGCATAGATTCTTAAGGGGTTCTTACCTAGAGAGGAAACAGAGAGTCGGGATAAATTGGGAAGTATCTGGTGAAGAGTCTCTTAGAGATCTCAAGTTCAGATCTCTAAGCAAATGCATGTAAACCATACATATTTTTGTTGGGAAATGTTATTCTTTAGGCTTTCTGTCGTAAAGTCAATTGTAGATATTTGCCTTAATTTCCTGTATGTGTCTTCTATCCTTCAATAAAGATTGACATTTACCAAGTGTAAGGGAGGAAAAATGTATTGTTTCTTTCTACCCTCCTAGATTCTTTGTCTGGGACCCTGTAAAATTGGACTGACAAAAGCCAAATTAAGAAGAGAAAAAACAGACAGAAGCTTATTAAGATGTGCAGAGATGAATAACTCAAAGGGGTGGTTAGAACTTGGGCTTATATGAATCTTAACAAAAAATAGTAAGTTTTAGAAATGTGACAAGACAAAGGACAAAGACTTTGAGTTTCTAAGGTGGCAAATAAATGTATGGGGAAACTAATGGTAGACAAAAGCTGGTATAGGTGAAGGAAGCATAACCCCTGTAGGTTCTTAGTTAGAACCGATCCCTGTTATAAAAGTTTAACAAGAGAAAAAGCACACAAAAGGTTATTTACATGTACATTTTATATACACCTGGGAGACACCCAGAGAATGAATGAGTAGTTCTCTAAGAGGTTGACTTTGAAATATAGCTCATATAGCATCTTCAACAAAGAACAGTGACTTGTTAGAGAAACAATAAGACAAAGGAAAAGGACTTTGACTCCCTAGTGGCAGCACCTTGAGGGAAGGCAAATAAATGGCAGACAAAGGGCAAGTTAGTGAAGCTTGCTAATGTAGATTTCTCTGGTGCCATCTCCAGATGATGTGTCCTAAGTTGCCTTCAGTAGTTAACCTTTATTCTCTCTGGTACAGAGGGGAGGTGGGATATCGTTTCTCTTTGTAAATGTATGTCCTGCTTTTAGGCAAATAGAAGAAGGGCACAGAAAGCTTTCCTGTATCTGTGTCTTATTAATTTCTTCAGATCAGCATCCCTTCACATTTTGGGGAGGCATATCCTGGTCTCCACACCGGTTAGTAAGGTTTCTTATGTAGATTCCTCTGTTGCCATCTCAGAGCTGATGAGGGTCTAGAGTTGCTTTTGGTGATTAATTTGTGTCCTTCCTGGTAGAGAGGGTGTTAGATCGGGAGACGCAGTTCCACCAAACAGAAGGACAGAGTGACCGAGGCTGCAATCGGCAAGAGGAGTTTATTACCAACTAACTCGAGTTAGGGTCCATGTCTCAGAGCAGCAACACGCAGTGGCCTCTTCTCTGGACAAAGGACCCTGGGCAGCGCGGGAAGGGCAGTTTTATAGGGTCAGTTCAGGCAGCAAACAAAGAGCTGTCCACCCATTGGACATGCACCTATTTAGTACAGCGATTGGTTTTATTGCTATTTCTCTCTGCACTCCTTCTCATATTACCCTGTTGCAAGCAAGCCGTTATCACAAAAGCATAACTGAGCGGTTAGCAGGCAAGCAAGCTTCACTAGAATGCAGAAGTCTGTTTCCAATTGAGCCCTGTGTGCAGTTTTGGTCCCTTACAACGGGAAGGAGGACAACTCTTCAAACGTCTGCCTTTTCTTAGGTATATAAGGGGAGAGCACAGAGTTTTCTTGTATCTGTTTCTTCTCAACTATGTTCAACTCAAAATAATCCCCATGGCAAAGTGGCACATTTTGGAGTGGTATATTCTGCTATTATCCTTCACGAGGATCAGAATATCAAGAATATACTTTCAAAGACAGAGCATAGGTCTACGGGAGCAAAAGCAGTCTTCTTACTTCTTCGCTTCTACACAGAGAGTTGCAATGATAGTAAATCGTATTCCAAGCATCCCCAAGGCACAACATCCCTGAACAACATCTGCTTTGAGAATATCCCCAGAAGGAGGGTTGGAGAAAAAGTCACAGTTCACAGAGTCACCAAACATGAATCTTCTTTCCTCTGCATATAGGATAATGCCTCCTCCAAGAAAGGAAGGTCAGGCTCTCATAGATCCTTCTGCTTACATGGACCTGACATTCTATCCCTTGGCTGGATGCTCCTGACAAGACGGAAGACGCAGTGTGCAGGTCAGATGTTACTTATTGGTCTAATGGTCAGCCATCTACTCAGCCTACTGACTGGAAGATCAGGAAGTAAACAATGATGCTCACTCACATATTGTTTTTATTTGCTCGCATTTTCCAATCAAGTAAGTCACATACCTCTCAGCTCTTTGGAGAAGAGATTATTTCAAGATTATCCTTAAATAGAAGTTTGCTACCCTCCTTCATTCCCTGAAAAAGCTTTTGTTACTTTTCATCCTAGGAAATGGTTCATCGTGCAGCCCAACATGAACTTGCCTAGCCCTGAGTCCCTATGGCTGGCCTCAGGGAACACCAGGGAATTGAAATTCCTCAGCAGCTCCATCTCTGCAATAAAACCATTTTTCTTGAAATTGATTGCTTGCTCTCCTGGAGACCTAAGCCATTTTTTTTTCTGGTTACTGTGCTTTCCAAAGCATACTGGTTATCATTGCGGTCTTAAGAAGGATTGTTTCTGTGTTTAAAAAAAAAATGTAGAGGTGGACCTCGGCATCCTAAGTCCCTCACCAATGACTTAGTGTAGATTTCTTACATTAACAAAGAAGCAAGACTTCTGCCATCCACCTTTTTCTATGGTTCTTTAGCCAAAACATAGCCTGACACTTCCAATCCATTGTTCAATATTTATCCGACATCTGCCTACTGCAAAAGCGTAAGAGTCGGGCTCTACCTTCTTGCAGCTTAAAATGTGGGTGAGAAATAAATTGTGGTAAGCCAGTAATGGCACATAAAAGGAATGTGAAAATGAAATTCAGATTTCAGTGTCTATAAATAAAGTTTTATTGGAACCAACCATGCTCATTTGTTCACTTATAGTCTGTGGCTCTTTCCACACCCCAAGGGCAGAGCACAGTGCCTGGGTAAGAAACAGCATGGCTCACAAAGCCTGAAACATTTCCTATCTGACCCTGTATAGGAAAAGCTTTCTGGATCCCATATACATTACATGAATGATAGCTCACTATATTCAATACTTCAAACTTTCCCAGCTCTGTGAATGATATTATCTTTACAAAAACCCTATGAATTAGGGAAGCAAGGTACCATTATCTTCATTTGACAGCCAGGGAAGCAGTTGTAACAGATCCCAAATTAAAGACTCAGTACAGCAGCCATGCAAAAACACATCAAAAAGATGGTTCATCCTTGCCAAAAACTTAAACTGACATCCCCGTGTTTTGCAAGCTTCAAATTGGTGTACAAAATCTTTCATCTCTCCTTTCTGTACTCAACCACCTCCCTATCCACCCCCCAAGGCTACCTCTCCATCTCACTCTGGGTAACAAATGAGAAATTTTGAGGACTATTGAGCACTATAAATTTTCACAGCAGGGCTGCTTTTCAGCCCAGGAACTTGGGTAATTGTCACACATTGGCAAAATTCATAGGAGACAATTGCCCTCAAATCAACAATTCCATCTGCAAGATGCTGTTAGGGATGGGAAGGTTAAGAATCCTGTCCTCAGGAGTATAGAGTTAAGGACTTTTTTGGTCTTTTTTAAAATTTCTCTTTTTATAATTTGGATTGGTTTACTACTGTTACGCTTTTAAACCTATACCCGTATATTAAAATACTGAAAGGAAATGCAATGAATATTTTTTAAAATGTTACCTTTGGCTGAAGGGATGATATGTATTTCATTTCTAAGTATTCCTTATTTTTCACATTTTTATAACAAGTGTTTATTTTAAAGAATTTATTTAAATATGTAAACATGCACATACAAACATATATGCACATTTTATGGAATTCTTGACAATAATTATTTCCTTAATCAAACTTTGGTCAGTCTCCTCTGAGCCCTCTTTTCTAGGCTTTGTCCTTGGCCTTTTCTTTGGCCTGCCTAGCCCAGTTTTAGCAAGAATCCTGCTAAGCCAATTTAGAGAGAATGCCCTTACCCTGGATACCTGATTGCCTCAGTGTCTGACCAGAGTCCTCATCCCCTGTCTGATCCCCCTGGCTGCCTGCAGCAGAAGTCGTGTCAAGTTGGCAAGAATCCCTCTCTTCGTGATGTCTTCTTTTAGTAATTTTCCATCCTCTCACCCCCTCCCTGCTCGTTGGCTGTAAGTCTGCAGCCCTCCATGCCATATTCTGAGTTGAGCCACATCTCTCTTCCCTGTTGCGATAGTCTTGACACTTACTGCAACTTTCCTGAATAAAGTCTGCCTTGCCCTTTTAGCAAGTGTCAGAATAATACCTTCTTCAACACTCTCAGATAACTTTTTTCAAGTTATCTTACAGCACATCTTATCAAAGACCATACACAGTCCTGCTTCAGACAAACTTCAAATAAACCATCTACCTTTCCCACCTCTTTGTCTTAGCTGACAGCATTACAAGCATGTGGAACTTCTTTCACCTTTTTATTTTTCATCTATAAACAGTGTTTCAAAGAGATGCAAATATAACAAGTACTTCCTTTCTTTGTTTTTCTCCAAATATTCCATAAAACCAATCTTTGCTGACAAAGGCAACAGTCCATAGCACACATCTATCAGGTCACTGTCCTGGGGGCCAATTACAGTGCCTGACTTATGCTGACACTTGAGACAATTTTAGCTTTGATAAATCGTGACATCAGTTCATAAAGACTTAACCTTGGATTTCTATGACAATGTTATCTTAGCTCTAAGGAAATTTCTGAGGTATAGAACAGAGGTTAATTGCTCAGCAAAATGTGCAATTTCAACAACCTAGTTTTTAGTGCTTGGTAAATATCTTCCAACCTCAAATGCCCAAAAGTGAGAGAGGCGAGGTGAAGAGCCAGTGTAGGTCTATATATAATGTTTACAAGGTTGAGACAAGTGAGCCAGGGTCTAAGCATGCCACTGTTGTGACTGGCTCAGCTTCCTGCTGCAAGGGAGACAGTGGACCTGGGACAGTAAGGGATGGTACATTACAAGTAGGTCCATTGGATAAAAGAAGAGATATAGGATCATTCAAAGGACATGAAGAAACTTGTTCTGCTGCAAAACATCTTCAGTTGGTCTAACCACAATGGCAAAAACATCCACTATCCTAAGTAAATTATTTTATTATAAAGACATCATGATACTAATGGCCCCAGTTAAAATTCAATTAATGTCTTAAATAGCAAACACATTAAACCATCATTCATTACAATTCAAGAGGCATTTGGAGTCCCTGTTGTATGTGTAGTTTGTGCTAAGCTCTATGGGGGGCATTCAATAACTCACAATGTAGCTGTGGAGTTAGGCACATTAAATCTCATGTCCTGAAGGACTGGATTTTATTTTTTTTTAATTTATTTTTACTTTATCAAGAACTTATAGGAGTTATTTGCACATGATTCATCAAGTGAGTTCAAAAGCACTCAGAGTTGTCTATACCTTATTTAATGAGAGGTTTACTAATCACTTGCTTGGATGTCATGGCAATGTCAAATTGCTATAAAATTTAAAAATGCTTATTCTCAATTCAGGAACTCATCTCCCTTTTAATTTCTGATTGAATCTCTCTGTGGACTATAAGAAACAATTCAGGGTTAGCACTGCACTTAGGGCAGCCCTTGTCTATACCCAAAATTATTAACTCTGGCTGCACATTAAACACATCTGGGAGCTTTAAAAATAACCCACTCTCAGCCCCCATGTCAAACTCTACTGCTTTGGGAAGGAAGCATGACATCGGTATTTTCACAGCATCAGAGGAGTAAATTCTTGAAGTTTAAGAACTTCAAG
The DNA here is from genome assembly GCA_963574885.1 of Lepilemur ruficaudatus. Taxonomy (NCBI): domain Eukaryota; kingdom Metazoa; phylum Chordata; class Mammalia; order Primates; family Lepilemuridae; genus Lepilemur; species Lepilemur ruficaudatus. Next base: position 28,273 of record CAUYRT010095759.1, read on the forward strand.
GACAATCTACAATACCTTTATGAGTAGACACTTGCCTTTTCATATTGCACAATTTATGTGACAAGCCAGTGTAAGGTGCAGACTCTCATAAACCACATTAGAGCATTATTCTTGGGTGGGTGAATCTCTTTGTGTTGACCAAGTCAAGCATTAGTATTAAGACAACAGTCAGCTAGCAACTGGTTCAGATAGCTATAAAAATACCTTTGAGTCCTTTAAAAATTGTGTCTTTTTTTAAAAAAAAAATTGTATTGAAAAGCAAGTTAAAGTTATTGTAAAATATTTGGAGAATATGAAATGATTTAAAGAGAAAGAAAAAAGATTATCCATATTCTTGTTACCCAAAAGATAGCCACTGCTAAAATGGTGGTATATTACTTCCCATATATATATTTTTGCACAAAACATGCACATTTAAATAGTGATGATTATATATGTACAATGCTGTATCTTTTTGTACATGCCATTATCAGGAGAATTTTGTAATATTAATAAATACACACATTATGGTTTTACAACTATTTATTTAACCAATCATCTATTACTAAACACTTGGTTTATGTCAATTTTCTTCATAGTAATATAGAAAAGATTTTTCTATATATACAGCAAATCCTTGTTAGGATCTTTGCCTTTATGTGTTTTGTTTGTTTGTTTATTTAAATTTCCTAGCATAGTATCACTGGAGCAAATCAGTTCAGTACAAATGATAAAATATGAATTCGAACCATTTGATATAATTGAGATGAACATTTTATCATTTGCTTTTTAACTGCTTTCCTGTAAGGTTTTCAAGTTTATTCTTTCTCAGGCAGGAGAGGAAAGCATATTTCTAAACCCAGGGAACAAGGGCCATATTATTATTTAAATATTTGCTGAGTGAAAAGTGGCATCTTATTGTCATTTTAATTTGCAACTCTGAGTATTTGAGTATTAGTATGGTTAAATATGTCCCTAGGGGATGGTGAGGGTGATAATGATGATGATGATGATGATGATGATGATGAGAGACAAAAGTGATTCATCAGTCTGCTTGTAAGTGCTTTCTTCTTTCCAATTTACCTCACTGAATTGGAACCTGTGGACAAACTCTCTTCACCACTGTTGTAGAGGCAGAAGCTTTTGACAAATATTTTCAAATTCTCATAATTTACTATTTTAACAATTGTTTTAAAAACTATTATAATAATAGATGGGGGTAATAAAACATGTGAACTCCTGGAAAGCACTGTGTTGAATAACGTAGGAAATGAGAACAGCTCATTTTACCCAAAGAAATTAGAATTTTTCTCAGCTGTATAATAGTGTCAGACCTTGGAAGAAATACACTTTCTTTAGCAACTTAAGATAGACCCTATTTTTCTTCTAAATGTTAAACTCTTCTCTGAAGTTACCCTTGATGACATTTGTCTACTATCCTCAAATTTAATTAGTGCCCCTTCTCTACTAATTTAACACCTTATACTTACCTGTATCATTATTCAGGTCACACTGTATTGTGATTAATTGTTGGCATGCATCTCTTATTAAATCAGAACTACCCAATAGAATGGGTAAGAATATTCTGTATTTGTACTGTAGTTCAGTTCTCCGGGTGACCTTAGACTAACCCAGTTCTCACCTTTTCTTGCTTGTAGTTCTCAAGAATAATTATAGAATGTGCGGAGAAAACAGCATCTTGAGGTAAGAAAGGAGCTGTCCAGCATGGCCCAGGCTCTGTTTCTCCTTCCACCCCTCCAGAGCAGGATCTCCCTCAACGCGCCCAGTGACTCATGACCCCAAGGTGTAAGGCACAGGGTAGGCTGCCTTCCAAGATCCATCAGCTGTGGTGAAATGTGGGTACACACCGTCAAGGCTCCATATGCCTCAGGAAGCTTTCTGAGCCTAGGGGAACAATTTTAAATGAATCTCAGGCTTCTGCTGTTCCTTGCTACCTATCTGAATAATAAATCACTTCCTGTTTTAAAAAAAATCAGAATTAACTTCGGGAAATAATGTGAAATTGACCATCAAGAGAGTTACAAACATATCAAGGGGCCATGTGCATTGTTTGAGGCCAAGTTTAGGCTAATGAATCATAGTAAAGAATGTAGCAGCGATGTAAAATTTCGAGGTATTGTGCATAGTAAAGACATGACACAAAAAGCATGCACATAGAATCTCAGCATGGTGAGACTGACCACCTGTTTGCTTCCATTTAACTTCTATGCTTCTCCATTTATTAATATATATCCTATGAGTTGCAGGGGAGGCAAACAGCTTGTTACCTGAGAGACCAGGCTCTGGTAGGATGGTGTTGTCCCAGCTAGATGACCAGGCCCAATTCACAGCTGGATAATTTCCAAGGACTGACCTAGGTTTCTTTTTTGTTTGGTGATAGTATTTGTAATAACACTGAGCAGCGTTTGATCTGACATTCAACTGCAAAAAAAAAAAAAAAAAAAAAATGAGCCACTTCACCAGCACTGGATAAATTCTCAAAGGCCCCTAGGACCACCTAACCCCAGGGTTTTTTTTGTTTTGTTAATTGAATTACTAATTGCCTGAATCTATCATCATACGCTGCCTGGTTCACACACGAGAATCCAAGTTTTAGGAATGATTCATTAATTTTATGGAAAAAAAAAACCCACCAAAACTATTCAAAGATACACACACACACACACAAACACAAAAGCAGCAATGAAAGCCCACAATTTTGGCTTTTACTTCCTATTCTACCATTAAAATAAACCTTTTATCCTGAATTTAGTGTAAATGGACTATAGCTAAGTTACTATTTAAGGCAAACCAGACATTATGGACTCTGTGCTAATTAGAATCCTCTTAGGAGCTTCCCTTGTCTGCAAAAGAACAGCGAACTCCTTGACTTACTCAAAAAAGCTCCAAAACTTGGTCCGATCCTATGTTTCTACTCATCTCTCACTTCTCAACTATTTTCCTATTAATTTTAGATTCTCAACTTACTAAATCTTTTCATATCTGCAAGCACTTGTGAGTGCTATTCAGGTATCCAAGAATACTCTTTTATCTTCTTTATGTCTTGGAAGATTCTGTTATACCTTCAATATTCTGTTTAAAAACGTTGCTTTGATTCCCTTCCTAACTCATCTTGTTTTCTCCACCCAGTCATACCTCTTCCTGTGCTTCTTCCATTGTGTCTACCTGTCTGTACTTACCAGTCTGTGTAACAATTATTTACATATACCTCCCCCCAACAAGCTCAAACTCCTGGGCTCAAGCAATTCTCCTGCCTCACCCTCCTGAGTAGCTGGGATTATAGGCACATGCTACCACTCCCAGCTAATTTTTAAAATTTCTTTGTAGAGATAGGGTCTATGTTGCTCAGGCTGGTCTTGAACTCCTGGCCTCAAACGATCCCCCCCACCTTGGCATCCTAAAGTGCTGGGATTATAGGTTTCAACCACAGCACCTGGCCTGTTTACATATTTTTCAATAGTAATATCTTTAAAGCTAAAGCTCTACATATAGTACTATATTCAGCAAGAGAGGAACTTGAGATAGTTATTCCCTTAGTCTTCAGATTCCTTAGTCTGCAGATCGTTAAATTGAGTTTGGCCTAAAGGTTTCCCTATACACAGTGAACTGTAACCTAATTTGAGTTGTAAACAGACTGTAAGCTGCTCTTATAAGTAGCCGAAGGTGAGCCAGTCTGCAGCTGACCTTCAGCCAATCGCATGTGGCCAACAGTTCAAACTATTAATAAGTTTAAATAAGGCAAAGGACCAGCTGTAACCATTTCAGACGTCACTGTACCTCACCTCCATTTCTGTATGTCACTTTGCTTTTCCTGTCCTTAAATGTTGTCTGACCATGAGGCAGCCCCAGAGTCACTCTGAACCCAATCTGGTTCTGGGGACCGCCCAATTTTCAAATTATTCTTTGCTAAATTAAATTCTGTTACATTTAATTTGTCTAAAATTTTTCTTTTAATTGAATGTAATGAGCAAAAGAGTCACAGAAAAGTTATAGTATGCTATTTGCAAATAGAGATATTGGAGACTTTAACATGAGACCTGTCAATTCTAAAGGGGTTAATATAAATATCTAGCCTTATGCAGACACAATTTAGCACTGAAAACTGCTCCAAATATGCTTCTATAAATGTTTGACTGTTTTGCACTAACAATAATTCCACGTGAAGTTAATGACATCACTAATAGCACTTGAAATCATTTCTCCTTTGGAAAGAGAAACGGGAAAATATTCCCAAGAATTTTCTTTTCGGTTATTTACAAAAAGCTATGGTGATTTCACCACAGGAGCTGTTAATGCACTAAAGTGCTTGCATATGAACTCCATAAAACACCATTAAGAAATAGTTTGAAGAAATTCACAGTATAAAAGTGGTTATTACTAAAAATTACTTGATGCCAATTCCTATTAGGGGCTGAGATAATTTTTACTGACAAAATTCAAAATGGCGGCAAGACAAATACAAGCATCGTTTGAAGAAAATGATTCATTTTACTAACTGAGCTCATTCAGTTTGCTCTAAGGTATTGTAAGTAACTTAAATCAGCTTATCTAAAGCACCATCTTCACCAGGCCCCTGCTCTAGAAGACAGTTCAAGCCTAAAAGCTTTTATCTGAATATACAGAATCTCTTCAAAAGCTATTTGGGTGGGCTCTAGTTAAGTACAATTTTATCTCATTTTCTTAACTCTCACAATTTTTCAGCTTTATCTTGAAAGAAAACAAAATGTTTCTGCTCCCTAATTCCCCATCCCTTTGGAAAAAGTTCCTTCCCCTCCTAGTTTTATTGTTGCCAACATCTGGCTAGGATCCTGTCTTTGCCTTTTTAGCAAACCATGGAGGAGAGATGGAGCTGGCTTGCTGTGCTACGTGGAGCAGTGCCAGAGCTTTGTACTTGATAAATGTTGGAGGAGAAGGTGGAGAGAAGGACTGAGGTCAGAAGGCAAAAGTTTAGACAAAATAAGTAAAAAAATTAATGCCTTTTTCCAGAAATGTTATATTTACTAAGGATCAAAATCATAAAAGTAAGAACAGAAATTCAGATTAGAGATGAGTGTAGGGTGGGAGACAAGGAGGAAAGACGTAGGGGAAATTTCTGGAAATAATCAGATATTTCACAGAGATGATTACAAGGCGCAAGACCGTGCCAAGTATCCTTACAGTCAGGTGCGAACGTCATAATGGCGTACAACATGTTATGGGGATGCAGTGAGAAGAACTCACCGGGGGAGATTAAGAAGAGTTCCAATGAGGAAATGACATTTCAGTTTCATTTTGAACATTTATGATATGGACAGTTGGTGAAGATGTTTCAGGCCTCAAAGACCCCAAAAACAAAGTCAAACAATCAGAAAACAGTACACGTGGGAGAAAGTTGGAACTGTTTTGCAGATCCCCGAATAGATGTAGACTTGGGTACTCTGGAAAGTCGGGGCCTGGAATCCACCCCAGAAATCTCTGGCACCCACAGTTTTTTCTCCTGTTGCCTCTGCAAACTGGACTAAGTGCTGAGTCAGCACACTGAGGCCCCTGAAGATTCACGTTTTACTTTGGTTTTAACAAAGCTTTGCCTACACGACTGTACTCAGTTTGGCTTAAACCCCAGAATCTTTCCTCTTGCTCTTGTGCCTCCTTGTGGGAAACAGGTCCCCATTTTTTAAACTAGATTCACACCGTTGTTCAGAAAACACTGCATTTGTTTTTATTGACTCTTGTGAAGAGGATCAGAATATAACCCTCCAAAATGTGGCACTTACGCATAGGATTATTTTTAGCTGAAGGTGATTAAGAAAATGCGATCGATTTTAGGGACAAGCTTCTGTGCCCCCCTTTTCTGACTAAAAGCAGAGCATACATTTCCCAAGTAAAGAAAATTTTCATTTTAAAGGAAATTTCTATTTGTGAAGTCACACTGGCCTCTTGCACAAGAAACAGGAGAATGACTTGTGACTACATGGAAAATTTACTAAGCAATCAACTCTTACTTACAAGACATTTCCTAGTCACTTGCCTACAAGTTACATCCTTCCCTCCCCCAAGCCCAAACCTTCCTTTTTGTTTGTCTTATCTCTTCTCCACATTTTACTACCCTTTAAAAAATGGTATATAATCCTCCAGGTCTAATGGTCTTCTTAAGGTTTTTACTTCTCTACGGATCCCCGTGTGCATGTGAAATAAACATTTTCTCTTCTTAATCTGTCTTCCATCAGTTTAATTTTTAGGCCCAGCCATTGAACCTAAGGCAGTAGGATGAAGTCTTTTTTTTTCTCTCTCTGCTCTACACTTGCTTGCATTTTACTAGAGTGGTCATTCCGAATCTTTTCCCTACTCTAACCATTTCTATTTCAACCACTATCCCCACATCCCTTCAGAAGGTAATTCTGAACCTGACGAATACACTGAGATTGAAGGATTTACATATAGCGCTTTCCTCAAACTCGTGTGTTTCCTCATGAGGAGAGGTCAGGGGGCTCCCCCAGCGTGAGTGCACTGAGAGCGTGTGTGAGGATGAAGGTTGGGAGAATGGAGGGCGGCAAGGTGTGCAACAGTTCAACAGAGCAGGTGACAGAAGTGGGTGAATAGCCCTTCACAAGAGCATTGTCCAAATCTAAATGGTTTTTGGCTAGGAGAGGGCGCCAGGGCATGACTGCTGGTGGAACAAGCGCCGAGAGGAGCCTGTACACAATGGATACAAGAAATGGGGAGCCAGAGACATTTTAGCACATGACATATTGGCGTGGGCAGGCATCGACCTGTTAAAGGCCAAGATGAGTTGAATAGTCTGAGCCTTTGTTTGCCCCTGTCTGCCTCCACTAACTTCCCTTTGCTTCTGCATAATTTTTCCCACTCCTGAATTGTATCTTCACTCCAACACTTTTATGTGGCGAGTGACCATTTCTGCTTTTTCAATTGGCTTTGTTCTTTGACTTTCTCATTTATACTTCCAGGAAAGACGCACACTCATTTCTTCCTAGTTTACTACTGCTTGTTCTCCTACATGAAGACTTAGTATTAGTTAAATGGTTGAGAAGTTAGTTTCAGCAGCCATGCAGGATCAAATCCTGGCTCTGCCACTTTCCAGTTGTGTAAACTTGGTCAAGTTTCACAAATATCTTAAGCCTTTGCTTTCTTATCTGTAGAATGGGAAAAATCACATATCTATTTCCATCTGAACTATTTCGTTACGATAAGAATAAAACAATGTATGTTAAACACTTAGATACTACATGGCACTGGGGTATGTTAGTATCGTCATTAGTACCAATAACAACAGCAGCATACTTCTTGTCCCTGTCTAAGCCCTTGCTCATCTGCTAATTTGTCTGCCTGTGTCCAGCACTTAAACTCCAGCTACCCCTACCTGCCTGAAGCGCTTATGAGTTTTGTGGATAGTCCTGTTAAACAAACCTAAAACCTGGCCTGAGGAAGCCTCCAAACTCACGTGTCGGTGTCCTGATGCATGAACCGTAACCTAACCTAGCAAGTAGGCAAACTGAAAACGTAACTTAGGAGTATGCTTCTATAACAGTGGCCACACTCCAACCCCTCACAGGTGGCCGACTGTTCAATCCATGTTCAAATAAGGCAGATGCCACGCTGTAACCAATCTGCCTGTCTCTGTACCTCACTTCCATTTTCTGTAAGTCACTTTACTTTTTCTGTCCATAAATTTTCCTCAACCATGAGGCAGCGTCAAAGTCTCTCTGAATCTTCTGTGATTCTGAGGGCTGCCCCATTTGTGAGTCTTTTTCTTTCTTTGCTCAATTAAGCCCTGTTAGATTTAATTTGTCTGAAGGATTTTTTTTAGCAGTCCTCTGATTTCCTTTTAGCCAAAATTTATTGCTTAGGGACAAGAGATCACAAAAATTGTGATTGTTTTCAAATACAATTTATTCTCCTAGCTTGGCATTTAGAACATTCTTTATGTTAAAGAACTTCCACATATTAATATGTGTCTGGGTTTCTTTTTTGAAAACCTTGCTAACTGCCAGAATTGAACTCTGCAATAATTTTTCATAAGTGGCTCAAAATGTTCTTTTTAGCACATTTTGTTGACATCATTCCACGTCCACCAGCTACCTTTATTAATATGTACTCATTCATCTTAAAAAGGTTACCATGCCTATGTACAGTTAACCCCGACCAACACGAGTTTGAACTGTGTGGGTCCAGTTACATGTGGAGTTTCTTCCAACTCTGCCACCCCTGAGACAGCACGGTCCACGCCTTCTCTTCTTCCTCAGCTGACTCATGTGAAGACGGTGAGGGGGAAGACCCTTATGATGATCTACTTCCACTTAAGGAATAGTAAATATAGTTTCTCTTCCTTATGATTTTTTAAATAACATTTTCTTTTCTCTAGTATACTTTATTATAAGAATGCAGTGTATGGTACATATAACGTACAGAATATATGATAATTGTTTGTATTACTGGAAGACTTATTGTCAACAATAGGCTGTTAATAGCTAAGTTTTGGGGGGAGTCAAAAGTTATACTCAGATTTTTGACTGTACTGGGGGAGTTGTCACCCCTAACCCCCACATTGTTCAAGGGTCAACTGTATTGAATTTATATTAATATTTATTCTTCAAATGTCACTTCCAGTTTGAAGCTCTCTCCTAATGATCATGGTAGGAAATATCTTCTTCTCTTTGAACACCTGTAGGGTTATAACTGGACCTTGGATGGAAGGGGGTGAGGCAGATAGGAAAAAGTTACAGCATAATGAAACCAAAATACAGTTATTGCTATTTGAAAGTATCAAGTTAGAAAAGGAATAATCTAGGATGGTAGATAGTCAGAAGGAGGAAGCATCGGTCACAAATAACAGAGCTGAGACATAGGTGAAAGATCCCAGTCATTTGGAACTATGAGGAGTAGAGATTGAGAGTATGCAGGACCCATCTCTCTGCCACTAGGCTGGAAACCAGCACAGGGACACGTGCATGATGGAGACCACACAAGAGAGGAAACATAGTACTGGAAGAGGGTACAAGACGAGGTTGATAATAATATAAATGAGGTCTGCCTGTAACCGCCCCAAATTATACCCATTTTTCTGGTATAATTTTTAATAAGATGCCTTTTTACTTAGAAAAGTGTCTTGGTGTGGGCAACAATATACATGGCCCCCATAATCACATTAGTCATCAGCTAATGAGGCAAGAGATGGGTTATTGGCATGGGCACAATTTCATGGTGGGACTCTTGTAATATTTGGCTCACTGTGTTCTTTGTCTTTGAGATGGTCTTCTGCCATTTTTTCATGCTCTTGAAATTCTGCCCTTCCTTCATGACACCTTATAAATACCCTCTCTGGCCACCTGAAGTAGACACATTGGAAACACTACACGCGTCGTTTGTGCAATACTTACTGCATTAATTTATGTTGCTGTTCTGTTCCATGCAGAAAATAATAGGAAATCCCGAGGCCAATGGTCTGTGATACATTCATATCAGATTCATGCGGGAAATAAATGTGCCTTGTTTCCAGTGTGAATCCCCCCATAGAAAACTACACAAGCTGTAAGGATTCCATAATCCAAATCATTTTTTTTTGATTTAAGAGAAGTTCATTAATTTAGTGAAGAAATATTTATTGAGAACTACTAAGTTTCAGAGTCTATTCAAGTTGGTGGAATTATCTCACGGATCACAGTTAGGAAAAAAATTAAGCCACTGGCCTCATAGAGCTTACAGTGTAATGGAGAAAGATAGACAACACAAAGAAACATAAAGATTGACAGTCTTTCAAATCTCTCACTCTAAACAAGGTCTTTCCTTACCATCCTACCTAAAATTGCAATCCCTATAAGCACTCCTTACCCCCTTGCCGACTTTAAGTTTTTCAAAAGCATTTATTACCACCTGACATATTACATCTTTTATTTGTTGACTTGATTAATGTTTGTTTTCACCAGCTAGAAAGTAGGATCTATTTTATTTACTCCTAAACCCCAGGAGCACAGAACAGTGTCTATTAGACGGTAGGTCTTCTGTAAGTAGTTGTTGAATGATTCAGCAAATTGTATATGCTAGAAGGTGATTAGTGATAGCAAGCTTAAGAGAAAACAGTTAATATCAGAGATACAGGGGTAGCAGTACAGGTTGGGATTTACAATTGGGTGATCAAGTAGGCCTCATTTGAAGGGTGACATTTGAACAAAAGCTTGAAAGAGGTTAAGAGTGAGCCATGCTTGACACAGGCAGGAGCAGGCCTGACATCAACTGAACAGCAATGAGCCGAGCGGGTTTGAGGTAGAGAGAGAGTAGTTAGAGATGAGTAAGGAAAGGGGAAAAGCCTGGAAATGCAGCAGGGCACATAGTCCCTTATAAGGACTTGGGCTTTTATCCTGATTTTTTTTTTTAAAATCTTGTGATCTGATTTATTGCCATAGTTCACAACTGGGGACAATTTTGCCCCCTAAAGGAAAAGAGTAATGTCTGGAGACATCTTCGGCTGTCACAACTCTGAGGAGGGGTGCTACTGTGTAGAAGCCAGGGATGCTGCTGAATGAGCATCCTGTAATATGCA
>CAUYRT010095761.1:0-10174 GCA_963574885.1 Lepilemur ruficaudatus
GTTGGCCAATTAATTTCTTTCTATTATTAGTAGAGACGGGGTCTCGCTCTTGCTCAGGCTGGTTTTGAACTCCTGACCTTGAGCAATCCACCCGCCTCGGCCTCCCAGAGTGCTAGGATTACAGGCATGAGCCACCGCGCCTGGCCTCTGCTGACCTTTTGTTTAGCTTTGCTCCTGTTACGCAGGAGTGTACGTTGCATGGGGTATGAGCTAACCCGTCAATAACCACAATGCATGCCATCCCCCAAAGCTCCTTAGAATTTTTAAAAGGAAGAAGACACAGGAGCAAGTTGGTGTTTAGTCACCTTTCTTATTTCCTCATGAAAAAGAAACCAAGTTAGGAGCAGCTGCAGAGAACTCCTTCCATGAATTGCAAATAAACTCAGAGTCCACGTGAATGTATCTTCCCCAGTGTGAGGGGCCCATCTGTTCGCCTGCCCCTGTGAAGGGCAGTCCTCCTGGGCCACCGATCTGGGGGACACAGGGGAGCAGGTGACCATTCTCTTTGAGAGCAGAAAAACTCTGCAGGGAGGGCGAGGCAGCTTTTCCAAACCCTTTATCTCCGTGGGCAGGCTGCTCAATTGCTACATTGAGTCTCCACTTTCAGGAAAAAGAAAAAAGGGAGAAAAAACTCTTACTTCTGGAAATCTAAAAGCTTGTACAAACTCATCTTCGAATTTGCAAATTCCACAGGAGTTTCTCGCAGATTGGTGGGGAGGCAGACAATTGGATCCTCAGGAAAAAAAAAATTCCACTGGGGCTGCCTGATTCCCAATATCACCAGTTCTCCCAATTTTAGATTTTAAACTTCTGGAGGAGAAAATGTCTTCTTTCAGGCCCAGAAACACCACTGAACACACCCAGCCTTGCATGGACTCCAGGACCATCACCAATACCACCCAGATAACTCAGTGGGGTGACTGGGAGGCTGGTGCTGTCTTAAGAAGCCAGAGATGAGCTTCCTGTGTATTTTTAAAAATCAAATAAGCTGCATGAATTATTCATTTTTTTACCCCCACCGAAGAGTATGAATCTGATTATATTTTATACATTATTACTTCCACAGTCCAGTAATCCATTTTCTTCCACAAAGCTCTTTGCGATAACCTCAGTGGGAGGAAAGCTCTACTCTGAATTACTACCGCATTTATGATTATGCCTGCTATGTGGTGTGTTGCATGGGTTGCCTTATAGCTATTTACGAGCTGGTGGTGCCTGAGAAACCACCCAGGAGACAGGAATAAGGACCCCAGCCCCTGGACCCTCATTCATCTTGGTCAGACTAATGCTAGGAGACGGGACCTGTTCACCCCCTCTCTGACTATCTCAGGCGACCCAAGGGGCATAACTCAGAGAAACTGAATGCAAGCGTGTCAGGAGCTGGGCTGCTGCATCCAAATCTAATCTAAAAGCATTGGGGGTGGAAATGGCATTTATCTTAATCAGTGCGAAAGGTTAATGTACAGACGCGGTTAGCCCCACAGAAATGAGAAAGGACATTTTGTTTTTCTTCTTGGCTTCCTTGCTATGAAAAAAAAATTTTTTTTTTTTTATCTTCAGGAGCCAAGAAGAGATAATTAAAAAGCAAATGTCAGTGTGCTTCCAAAGCATCCATTTTCTGTTCCCAACCACATGCCTTTGCTCTTCCTGCGGTGTCCTTGGCCGGGAGACCGCCAGAGAGAGGAGCAGGAGGAGATAATGCTGACTCAGAACCGGGCTGCGGTTGCCCGAACTGCATCCTCCCTCCCTGCTCTTGGGAGTCCTGACTGCCCATTCGCTGGGTCGGACGATGACAGGTTACCCAGTACCAACCGAAGTGTGGGTGCCTAGCCCACCTTCTCTCTTTCTGCAGTTCCAAAGCAGTTAAAAATATGCACACCAGCTTCTAGAAGGCAAGAGGCAGAGAGAGAATATCAAGCTGCTCTGATGGCTTGATTCATGAGCCCAGAGCAGCCACGAGGAGGAGCGTGGTTCCAGCATCTCCGTGGAGGGAAAAGAACCGCATGTGTCAGCTCTGCAGAAATATTGGAACAAAAGGGCTGAATGGCTGGTCTGCAGTACGAACCCCCAGGAGGGACTCCCCCCCCCTCGCCACCTTCCTGCAGGGAACATACATCAGAGGCAGCAGGCACAAGGAAAAGGGTGAGGCGAGGTGTACCAGCTGGTCAGAGGAGGGGCAAGGACCTGGCCCAGCAGAGCTGTGCACGAAGTCAGCAGTCCTCCTGTATCCAGGCAGCAGCATCTGCGAAACTGAGCTGTGGCTTTTTAAGTTGGTGTTTCACTGTCCCATGTGACAGTAATCCCGTATGTAGGTTTTCTCTTTCTTTAATTATTAGTAGAATGCTTATCACCATAGAACTCAGGCAAGCACTAACCCAATCCTTTTTAGAGAAGAAAAGACAAAGACACAGGAAAAAAATCACAGTGCTGAAAAAACAAACCAGTGTTCTAGATCTATCTCTCCCGCTAACTTCCCATATAATCAAAAGGAACCACATCACTTCTCTGCATCTTAATCCGGAGGCAGAAATACTGTCCATCCACCTATTTCTTGCTGGCGGAACTCAAATTTTGTTTGGCTAGTCAGCCGCCCCTGAGGTCAAGGAAGATGACTCCGTCCCAACAGGGGATGAATATGGATTATAGCTCTCCCAATCCCCACTCTTCTATTAGCGGAAGCATGGATATGTTACGTAATCTGGCAAATGAGATCTAAGACTACAGCAGACCTCTGAGGATATCGTCCTCACTATTTAGAAGGGACATAGATGAGGACTTGCCCCCTCTCTGCATTTGGATCTTCTCTATGATATAATTCATGTTTGGAGCAGTGGCAGCCACACTGTGACCATGAGGATAAGTGCCATCCACACACTAAGGATGGCAGAGCAGGAGAGTGGAAAGAACCTATGTGTTTAAGCACTTGGTTGCACCACAGAATTCACCATGGAAAGGCAATACAACTAAGCCACTCTTAGTTGGGTATTCTGTAACACGCAGCTAAAATGATCCTTGAACCCAGCAACTCCACTTCCCTCCCTCCGGGCACCTCCGCATCCCTTTCCTGTCCTCTCCTGCCCTGACCAGTTGGGCAGCAGCAGTGAAGCCAAGAAAGGAGGGACTGTGTCAACCAGTTCACATGCCTACTCTGCTCTCACTCTGTGCTGGCTTGTTGTCAGGGGCAAAATAGGAACTTGTGAAAGAGGAGAGAGGAAAAAAGCCACAAAATGTCAAAAAAAAAAAAAAACACCTTAGAGGACAAGGCAAAATTGAATATGTGGCATATTATGTGAAAAAAAAATGTAAGAAATACAAGATTTCACTGAAAGAAAATTAGAGTGCCATTTGGAATAAACACGACACACCATGGGGTGCGATGGACCCAAAGGTCAGCAGACGCCATGAGCAGCCATCGGCTTCCCTGACCCAGGGGGGGGAAACACCCAGGAATGAGGAGGACGGTGCCGTGGCAAGAAAGCCTTCCCGGAATAATGATTTACTTTATGTCCTACTCAAAAGCTTTGTTACTAGCCACAAACCATGCAAAGGGCTGGACTAGAACTTTCTCAGAATGACAGACTTAAAGAGCTCCCTGGAACCGAACCATATTTGGCCTCCAACTTTTATATTCCTCACCTGGGTTGGAATAGAAAGAATTGATGTGGGTTTGCAAGTTGTTTATGGATCTACTCTAGATCTCAGAGCTCAGAAGGACTCCTCAAATGTTTACTTCCCTTGAGGACAGTCTCTGTCACCCTGCTGGGAACAAATGTTCCAAACCAGGCATGTTTGTGTTTAAAACTTCAAAATTTTCCTGCGTCCTGAAGGACTGCATTAGTTTTCAATTGCTGCATACTAAATTGCCACAAACTCGGCAGCATTAATGTCACACATGTTTATTATCTTACAGTTTCTGTAGGTCAGGTGTCGAGATATGACTTAGCTGGGGCCTCTGCCTAGGTTCTCACAAAGCTGAGAGGTATGTGAGTTCTCCGGATGAGAACTTCCCCTGGAAGTATCGACTGGAGAAGCACCTGCTTCCCTGCTCACGTGGTTGCTGGCAGCATTCGGCTCCTTGCAGCTGTGGGATTCGTGGCCCTCTTGCTTCTTCAAAGCTAGTGGTGGGAGAGAGAGACTAGCAGGAACCCGAGACTTGTATAAGGTAACTGCAGTCAGGGAGGGATGCCCCGTCACCTTTGCCATGTTCTATTGGCTGCAAGCAAGGCACAGGTCCCACCCACACACAGAAAGAGGAGGTCACACAAAGGCATGACCACCAGGAGGCAGAGAACACAGGAGCCACCGTAGGGTTTATTTGTCGCAGGCACCTGACCAGGTATGGCTAATGAGTTAACAATGCTTGTGTTTCAAAGACTGTTCTAATGCTCCCTTCCAGCCCCATTTTTCATTACCCCTAGGCAGTTGGGTACAGGGGGTGTCAAAGTCATGAGACTGAGCAGAATCAGAAGCCAAGGGTGAACCCAGGGTCCAAATAAATCAAAGAGTGAACTTGAAATAGTTCACCAAAAAGAGGGTTAAACGAAGGGGATCAAAGGGGGAGCTGCAACCCTTCAAGACCAGTGAGAGATGAGTTTGCTAACACATGCAATGACTAGGAAAAAAAAAATCTTTGGTCCTAGAGTTCAAGTTTGAGATCTAGTGGCCCTTTCAAGTGCAAAGTTTCTGCTGTGAAAACTGAAAAAAAACAGTGTGCTGTTTTGTTAAGGAATATGAAAATCAGCAGTGAAGCGGTAATAAGAAATTGATCAGGTTATTAAGGTTAGTTGGTCTTGTCTGAAAGATCTTGGCAGATCAGGTCTTGACAGACATGAGATCTGGGAGACCCAGGAGGACCTTGAGAGTGGCTGTTGGTGTCTCTACCGCAGCACTAGCGGTTGGGAGGGGGTGGCAGCTTGGGATACTCACAAGAGCCAAATCACACTAGGTAAACAGTAGGAGAGAGGAGAGAAACCAAGAGTCCAAAGAAAGCAGAGCAACTGCAGTTTTTGGAAATTCCATGGTTAGGGAAATAAAGGCAAATGGCCAACGTTCCCCAGTAACTTCTTTCCCTTATTGGAGGGCCCCCCACATAGAGGACATGGGTAGGAATCCTCACCTAAGGTCACTGCTGTCCTTTAGGAGGAATTCAAACACCACACCTACCTTTCACTAAAACTCTGAGGAGAGAGATGCAAAGATCTTTTCCTTTAGGCAGTATTCGGAGACTTTGAGAGTTAGAGCAAAGGGGTTTAAAATCGTGGTTTGTGCCACAATTGCTTTGGATACTTAACTCTTTGGGTGGTCTCTTTCTCAATGCACCCAGCTGGCTGGAATGTTCAGGTAAAACCAAGAGCTTCCCTTGCTTGGCTGAAGGTTCCTATTAACAGCAGGTGTCTCTGTTGCCTCTAGCCTAGATTGTATGAAGAAGAGTTTCTTTGGTATCATTTTACGTGGGCTTGGATTTCTTTCCCTGCTGTCCCCATAAAGTGAGACAAAACAGGCTGTGTACCTAGTGGAAGTGGGCAGGAATCACCTCAGCCTCTCCCTGGAAAGGGTCTTAGGCCAGAACATGAGTGATTTCGTCCCATGTGTCAGCCCATAAGCGAGTCTGGATGCAAAATTTAGCAGTGCCCATTTTCTCTCTCTCTCCTTCTTGTGAAACTGGTACAATAGTGGAAGCTGAATCTACAATATTGGGACCAAAGATACATCCTATCATGGATGTAGCTGCACTGTATTACAAGCTTCCCTGGTACGTCTCCCCGGCACACAGTAGAATAGCATTCCTTCACATAAATTTGAAATGTGAGGGTCAGTTCCATTAGAAGCTTTAGAAGCCTGTGCACAAGATGCCATGCTCTTTTCTCTGGGACATACATAGCATTATTCAAGAAGGTGGCTCTTCTATCATCCAGGATCCCTGAAAGCCTACAGTAAACAGAGCCCCGCTGACCCCACACTGCGCATGTAACATTAACGAGAAGTAAGCCTTTGTTATTTTACGCCATTGAACTTTGTGTGTGTGTGCGTGTGTGTTTGCTTTTGATTTTCACAGCATAACCTAGTTTACCCTGACAGTGGCAGACACCACTACCTGTGGCCTCTAAGGCTATACAAACAGTGGCAGAATCTTCCTAAGAGCTGTGATCCTGGGCTTCGGTGTTCTGTCTGAAATTGGAACACTCTGAGCATTTGCCCCACAAAAAAAAAAAAAAAAAAAGCTGTTGGATAGTTTATTGAGCATTGCAGGCTTACATGAGCCATACCCAAATGACCAGGATGAAAAATTTACCCCTATTTACAGATTGCTTACTGGAAAATTTCTCCAGGTTTTCATTTTTAAGCTAATATGTGGAGAATGCCTATGTAGAGGGGAGAAAAGCAGCAGAAAGAGGGGAAGAAAAATAGAGGAAGCTCTGGCAGAGGTAATCACTCACAGGTTATATATTATGTGCTGGATGAGATAAAGCTTTGCTGATGTCATAGAATAATAAACCAGAAGACCTCTTATGAAATTTATATTAGAAAACTGTCTACTCATGTCATACTTACTTCTCTCGAAGCAGTAAAAATATAAGCACTTTTGGAATATATAATGAAAGGTCATAACAAAATAACACAAAATATCAACGGGAGATGTCCTTTATGTTACCATCAAATGAAATGAAAGATGAGAAAGATCTATAAGAAAAAAAGAACACTCAGAGTTGTGAGTAGTATTGAGATGATAGCACTTAAGTGCGACTATTATCCAAAAGACACTTTTAAATTGAATGTAATGACAAGATAAAATTTTCTTCTTCTCAGTGGGAACGGGAGCCCGTAAAGGAAATTGAAACTAAAAGAACAGAGAGTTTCGGTTTTGTACGAGTCTGATTTGTGACACAGTCCAGCTTCTATCTGAGACAGGAAAAATAACATAAACTACTATAAGAAATAAAACAAAATAAATATACCAGGTGACTCAGGTAGTAGCCAGACCCACATATGAAAACAAATCCTAAAATCCTACTGTTGTAAGAAAGGTAGGAAAAGGTCACCTTGCTAATTGCAGAGAGCTCTGACACACAAAAGATACAACGGGAAAGAGAGATTCTGACTCCACGTGAAATAAAACTTTTTCCTGGCCTCAGTGCCATCCACGATCACAGAAATTCCAGGTTGATTAAGCTAAAATCCTCCCAGTGTTTACAAAATTCGAGACTATGTTTTCTAAAAAAAAAAAAAAAAAAAAAAAAAAAAGACTGTATTTTCTTTGGAATCAAAATCAAATAAGGTAATCAACTAAAAAGTTGACAGAAGGAGGCCCCTCCCAATAGAGACCCCCTCCTCGTTCTAGATGGTGGGATTGCATTGAAAATGCTTGAGCAAGGTGGGGAAGCCTGACTCTCCCAAGAGCATTGATTCAAAGCCAGATGGCTCTACGGAGGCCCCAGAAAGCTAAATATCTTCCCTCAGCAAGATGCTTATTCAATATCCTAAACATATAACCTCCTAGTGTGATTAAGTTCTGCAAGAATTATTTTACACTCAGACCTGTTAGAAGGACCAATAGATTTAAAAACAAACAAAAAAAAATGGCCCCAGAAAAGAGGCCAAGCCAGAGACAACTGTGTCAGCATTCTGGGAAGAAATATCGTACAGTGGTTAACAGCATCAACTTCAGCATCAGACAGACCTAAATCTTGTCCTGGTTCTGACATCCATCCACTGTGTGACTTTGTACAAGCCTGTCTCTTAATCTCAATTTTCCCATCTATAAAATGGAGATAATAGTGGAATCTACCTCATAGGGATGACTCTGAAGGCTAATCAATATGACGCACGTAAAATGTTTAGCTGCTGGCGTTCAATGCAAAAAATCAATATACACCTGCTATTGTTAGGGTTTAGTTTTCCCTTTGGGCCTGAGGAATGCCCCAATCTCTTTCCAATATTGGCTCAACAATGCAGTACATTTGGAGCACTTAGCCAGCATCCACTGTTGACATTCAGCCCAAATTATTGAGTCCTACTTAAAATATCTATCAGCTATGCCAGGACTGGGTCAAACAATCAGTGGCAATTACGAACCACAAGAGGCGATCACAGTAGGACACAGAATGAAATAGCTCCCTTGGCACAAAGTGGAAGGTGCAAAAACCTGAGCAGTTCTCCAAACCTAGACTAAAGTGAAACATCTCTTGAAATTGGTCTAATACTAATAAACATTAATTCTTTGTTTGGGACCCCACTTTCTCTTTGGCTTGGCATCCTAAAAGAGAAGAAATCAAATCAGTGCATCATATTGTTCGATTATTCCAGATTGTGCACAAAGGGTCTATGTGGCCACAGATGTCTGATATACAGCAAAGAGACTCTCAGAGCTGCAGCAAGAGGATCAGAAGTGCTCTGTTACTTCCTTGGAAATGAAAGTATGAGCCCACATCTGGGAACAGAACAGGAGTGTTTGGCATCATCCGTGCCTTGGGGAAGATCACGTCTTTGTTCAAAGGACAGTAGGTCTTTGAGGTGGTCAGAAACCATGAGGAATTTTAATCCCAACTTTCAGTACTCAGCACTGAATCCACAATAGTTTGATTTGCTGATGAAAAATGTCTTAGCATATTTATGATCATGGTAGGCAATGACTCTGGGGTAAGAAGATTTGGGGAGAAAAATTATGAGTTTGGTTTAAAATATATTGAAGTTTACAAAGCTTTGCTCCTTTTAGATTGCAAAATAGATGCAAATCCACTTGTACATTTTAACACAATTTTATCTATATAATTAATGTATTTAATTCCGTGCTAAACATAGCATGAAAGAAATTAAACACAGTTGGAAACTCATATGGAAGGTACTTAATGCCATCCTCTCTGGAAATTCAATTACTCAGGACTTAATAACCTTTTAATGTCACAAACGCACTCTTTTTCCTTCTCCCTCTTTCTTCTAGAACTATTTTTTGAACACCTACTATGAGCCTGAAATTGTTCTAGGTGGTACAGATATAGTGCCTACAGCATCTGCCTTCAGTGAGTTCATAGACTTGGAAGAAATTTTAAAATATAGACAATTATAATATCTTGTTATAAGTGCTTCGACGGGGAGGAATAGAGAGTTCTATGGTAATAACCATAACCCAGCCTTGGAGAACAGGATCAGGAGATGTTTATCAGAAGGTGGTAATATCTGAGCTAAAACCTGCAAGATAAAGAAAAGTTAGCCCATCAAATGAGAGGCATGGAAAGGAAGAGGGATCCCAAGGAAACTATTGGGAGAGAGAGAGGGAGAGAGAGAGAGAGAGAGAGAGAGAGAGAGAATCAATCACGCATGAATTATTCAAAAAATTAAAACTAGTTTAATAAGACTGATGGGTAGAGGTGGGTAAGAAATAATAGCAAGAGATATAAGGTCATTATATGCCACATTAAGGGTTTGGATTTTTTTCTTGGGATTCCTTGTAAATAATGAAAGGTTTGAAAGTAGTGGTTGGTGATAATATGATTAGATTTGCATTTTAGAATAATCACTCTGATATCTGTACTGGAGGAAAGCAAGATTGGAACCAGAGAACACATGAGGTGCTGTTGACATGATCCAGGTGAGATATAAAATCGGCGGGTGGAAATAGAAAGAAGCAGACAGTTTAACAACAACTTGGAAGATGGAATCAACTAGATTTGTTAATTCATTAAATAGATGGGGAGACAAGAGTCAAAAGGTTTACAAGATTTAAGGAAAAAAAAGGCTTTGGCTTGGGGGCTGAATGAACAATAGGATCAGTTTCTTGGGAAAAGCGTATGATTTTGGACATGTTGAGTTTAGGATGTCTGAGGAACATCCAGGCAGAGATGAGTCTGGTGCTCAAGAGGGGAATTAGGGCAAGAGATAAAAATTTGAGAACCATAGTTAAAGGTGATAATGGGAGCAGGGAGGGCATGAGACGGACTAGGGAAAGCGTGTAGGGTGAGAAGAGACGCAGGCTGGGCTGAAACCCTGGGAAACAGAGGTAGCTAAGAGACAGGTGAGGAGCAGTGCCTGAAAAAGGAAGGAAGGAAGGAAGGAAGGAAGGAAGGAAGGAAGGAAGGAAGGAAGGAAGGAAGGAAGGAAGGAGGGAGGGAGGGAGGGAGGGAGGGAGGGAGGGAGGAAGGAAGGAGGGAGGGAGGGAGGGAGGGAGGGAAGGGAGAAA